>ML218538.1:0-16954 GCA_004785975.1 Popillia japonica
AGTTTTTGGGATCTCCTAAATTGATGGCTATTTGGCAGGTTCAAAATATCTAACGCTATTGAGTGATGCATTTATTTCAATTTTGACAGTTTTTCCTCGAATCAACAAGATGCTTACATTTCAAATGAAGAGCATAATTGGGGTTCAAGCAATTTTTGCAAATTCTTGCGACAGAACAAATTAATCCAGATTTTTCTGGATAATTCTACGTATGTATACACCGTGTCCAAAGTTATCGGTGCACTATTGCTATCTTAGTTATTTCTGTTGCTACAATTTTAGTTAAATGAGCAAATTTTTAGTGTTTTTAATGCTGATTACTATGGAGTTCGTGAACAAACAATTGAATAACGCATTCACGAGAAATTTCGAAATTTATAATTTTTCTAAATGGAACCGCTGTATTATTTGTACATATTTTTGAACACCATAATATTTTGAACAAAAAATGTCCAGTACATAACTATTCTTAAGGTAAAAATAAACAAATGAGAAACGTTCAAAATTTAAAAAATATATTAACATATAATTCTATGTAGGCGATGGAAAATCATAATAAAACGTTAACATATCATCATAATAATACGTTAACAGTCGAATAAAAACAATAAACACATAATCGAATAATTTTCCTTTTGTATTACAAAATTTTGCCTAACTTGATAAATGTTCGAAGACCTTGCAGTGGTGTTCAATGCATTTCTCGACTCTCGCGATAACGCTGTGTGTTGCTCTTTTTGCGAATAATAAAGCAGTTCTCTTTGTTTTTAATTGTCAAAGACACATTATTAATAGTAGGCTTCTTTCACTTTTAGGGAAAACAATGTAATATGCTCATTTAGGTTGTCAAAAACGTACAGATTTTAAGTCTCTTTCGCACGGTTAATTGTTAAAATAGTTTATTAAGAATCGTCGGTTATTTGATTTAGTCTTGTGGAGTGTTCTTATAATTACAATCATCAACCCCCCCATATTTATTAAAAATAATGCCGTTTACGCATTCAGAAAAGTGTGATATGCTAGAGGCATATCTGATTTTTAGAAAAAATTGAAAAAATGCGTTTTGTTCTTATGAAAACACATATGTATGTGAATCGTCGATCACTAAACCAGTTCTATTTTCTAAGATTGTATAGAAAATAGAATACATTTAAGATACGAAGAAATAAAAATGATTTTATGATAGACGAAGAAATAGAAGTAAACGTGTTGGCTTTTTTTGAAACCAATCCAGAAAAATCCATACGAAGTTGCACCAGAGAATTAGATTTGCAAAAGACTACAGTGAATGCTATTGTAAAAAAACACAGGTTGGGAAATTTTTGTAATGAACGTCCAGATAACTTTAATTATATTCTAGGTTCTGATGAATCTAAATTTTCAAATTCAGGTATTATTCATAAAAATTTTGCGATCGAATTAATGTAATTTTTACAATTTAGAAATATGCAATAAGAAAAATCAACATTATTGGAGTAGAGAAAATCCTCTGAGAGTAGATCCGTGCAAAAATGTTGTAATACAAAAAGATGATTATTGTGTTTGTTGTTTTTATTCTACTGTTAACGTAATAGTTTATTATGATTTTCCATCACCTACATAGAATTACATGTTAAATTTTTTAAAACTTTGAACGCTTCTCATTTGTTTATTTTTATGTTAAAAATAGTTATGTGCTGGACCTTTTTTGTTCAAAATATTATGATGATCAAAAATATGTCCAAATAATACAGGGGTTCCATTTCAAAAAATTATAAATTTAGAAATTTCTCGGGAATGCGTTATTCAATTGTTTGTTCAAGAACTCCATAGTAATCAGCGTTAAAAACAATAAAAATTTGCTCATTTAACTAAGATCGTAGCTACAGAAATAACTATGATAGCAATAGTGCACCGATAACTTTGGACACCCTGTATATTGCCTAAAAAATAGCAACATGAAAGCCTGATAGACGCCAAAAATTTAATCATACGTCTCAACTAATAAATCATACCATGATGTACAGCTAAAAATAAAATGACGCTAGTGGAGCAGTATTGATAGGCTTTTGTTCTATGATATGGTAGGAGAAATTAGTGGAGGCTTCCAATTTTTATTGGCACAATGAAGAAACCAATATTTTCCTTACTACTAACTAAATTTTGGTATTCACTGATGAATCCAAGACGTTTTTCTGAATTACATAAATTAGGTAAATCCATTCTTTTTTACTTTTGTGGATGTGACTAGAAATGCTTGGTAAGATGCCACTAAAGTGCACTTAGTACATATATACATTTTCTCAAACACTTAAACACCATTAAACGCAGCAGAGGGATATAAAAATTCAAGTTTAAACTAATCTGGGTTTATCTGCAAATCCTCAAAACCCTGTCCCAAAGAAGCACAGTTATGGTGAATGTGCACACCACGCTTTTGGCGATGTGCCAATGATCATACTGCTAATGATCTTACAACGCTAAACGCATCGTTTGAATTCAGTAGATTAAAGCAATTTGCCACATAACGATGGAGACTGATCAAGTAACCTCACCCTTGGTTAACATTACAAAATTGAGCCAATCAGAAAAATTTCATTGCATGTTCTTCCACTAATTTTTGCTGAACCTCAACCTCAAAGAAATCTTACGATTTTGGGAAGCTTATGTTCTAAACCCACTGACATTGTGGACTGTGGCTCGCACTTCGAACCAAAATAATCTTCCAAAATTTGGAGATCATTTGAAGAGAAAGAATCTTTCTCGATTTCAGGACTTGTATTAATTCTGTGTGGCAAAAAGGTGTAATCTACAAGATATCCAATATAGAGATTTTGGCTGGCTTGGTCCCTGTACCAAAACACATACAAATCTTCAGGTTTTTTAGGTTGTCTTTTCGAATGAGATTTTTTCTTGGTTTTAGTCAGAGACGTCCTTCTATATGTGGAGGATATCATTGTATATGTATACTTCTTGCGGGAACGACGTTCTTACTTCTTTCTGTCTACAGAGGTTGGCAGATATTAGCTATAAATGGTTGAGTATGTAATGGCATCCATCAAAGCCACAAACTGCTACCCTGTTAGATCCTCAAACGAAAAAAATCTAGAGAAGCTTCCGTGGAGTTAGGTCTTTGGTTGTTATGCTTTCTAAGCTTTACAATCAAGCTTTTTCCTTAACATGATCCAGCACCACTAAGTCCAGATGTTAAACGGTTTATGGAACAGGATATTACGTACTATTGTTCGCAACATCTAGACTAACAAAGTCTTGAAGTGCTCGCCGAACCTCAATAATTTTGCCTCCAAAAGCTGTTAAGCAATTTGGAGAAACGACATAAATGACTATTGGCAACACTGTTTTATACCACGCGGTCGATCATACATATTTGTGAGTTCTCTGCAGATGGTGTCGAGGCATCTTATTGAAGTTCTGGTCACATCTTTGGAAGTGATAGCCAACAGTCTGTTCGTAGTATTCGTGTACCAATACTTAAAGTGAGATGATCTCTTGGGTGGGCTCGATACTTTTTTGAATAATGTTCATGGTTACAATTATGAAGACCTTGTAACGGATATTAATGCAGGGTATCGGATCATAATGTGCTATGGCCTTCTCAAAACCTAACGTACTTTTGCGAAGTAATATGATTTTGGTGGTGGTTTGATGATTTGCCACACGCCACTCAACATTCATTTTTTCATCTCCTTTCTTACCTCCTCATTTTATCGATTATAGTAGTTTAGAGATTAGATGACTGGTGAGTCGATTAGGTATTGGATTGCTTACCATCACTGCGACCAATGATATCTGAATGAAAATTTTTAATCTCTTGAGGTCCAGCAGGAATTTCAGCAGTAGTGAACGGAAAAGTGATAAACTTTTTTGAGTGTCTTGGTTTTGGAATGTCGGAGCAATATTTGGGCTTTGAAAATATTGCAGTTGTGCTGTAAGAACTGTCAGATCTAGATTTATTGTCAAAGTTATGAATTTTGGGAACCAGCAATGGCTAGGAGAGTACATACATAGGTGTCCTAAGTTATTTTATAGAGAATTGGTAGATTTGAGAACCTTTTAGGACCCATTAATTTACTTTAAAACATATGGAGGTGGCACTGTTAAAAGTTTTATTAAATTTCTTCACAGTAATGATAGTAATTCTATTAAATGTTTCTACACTACTTTAATAGATTTAATAGATAATTTATCTTTGCAGAGTAATCCCTACTCGCTGAAAGATGCAAGCGGTGCGACAGCAGACATGTCACCGTGGACGAGCGCAGGATTGCAACCGACGACAGGATATTATCCCTATGATCCTGCGTTGGCAGCGTACGGGTATGTACAATTTCTCTTCAATAGACTAAATTACTCATTTTTGCCAGTAAAAATTAAATCCCACTAATCATAAATTCCTTAAATATTCTTTTTTTTTCGACACACCATCCCGCAGAGTTTCCCACGGAATTATCGCGACCTTTTCTGACAAATTCATTACGAATACCGAATCGTGTGTTTGCGTATCAGAAAATATACCTCCGTGGACCGCAAATTTATTAGCTTCGGTAATAAACAAGCGTATCAACCGTGAGGATGTCGAAACCTACGACGACCGACGATGGATGCTTTCGACCGTGTCTTCGTTCGTTCTGCATGAGAATCGTAGTTGTCGTGTGTGAGCTTGCTAACGTTCTTTCTCGCTTCTCTCGTATGTATGTACATAAGTACATACGTCGAACGCGAAGATCTACCTCGGACGATAAGTCCAATGATGTATCGAGCGGTTGCGCTCGTATACTTCCGTTTCTGGATTTTCTAGAAGCGCGCCCGTTCATCGTCTGGTATAGGCAGGACGGGAGGCGCTGCGTCCTGTTGAATTGTCGCACAACGAGGCGTGCAATCGCAATCTGCGAAATTAATTGCAACGTAGATGGAGCCGCTTCTTCTTCGTGATGTGAGAAAACTTAGAAGTTAGATATGGTTTCGTTGGTATTACTGGTTGGTTTGTGTATATGTACGGTGTCTGAGGTTTGAATTTATATGTATGTGGTGAATGTGTGAGAATGTCTTGCGGATGTTACGAGAATTATGACGAATTTAGTCCTTAAGAAATGGGATTTACTATGCCCAAAACCAGTCAAAAGCGCAATTGCTCAATATCACCTCTATTTTGTTGTAGATTACCAACCTTTCCTCCAAATTGGGCACAGCATTCCCTAGCGTTTTTGGTTGAATTGCACCAATTTGTTCCATAATATTGTCTTCTAATTCTTGTAGCGTTGTTGGTAGTCTTCTAAAGACTAAACTTTTTTAAATAATCTCCACACCCAATCATCTGCCTGCTTAAGATCAGGTGATCTTGGTGGCCATAAATTTGCGAAATGTTTGCTTAACACACGATCGTGAGAAATGTTGGTTGAGAATTCCTTGATTGGCCAGAATATGTGGGTAGTGCTCCATCCTGCATAAAGATAATGTTTTTAATTCTATGATGCTCGCTTTACCACTGAGGAACTAACATAATCCTAACATTATCCATTTCACAGTTATGGCTTCTCTATTCTGCATTTCCTCGTAGAAATAAGGATGATAAACTCACCTGCAAACCCGCACCAAAATGTGACTTTCTTGTCAGGAAGGCCTTCTCGAATTACTTCTTGTGGATCAGATTCTACAGTTTTGAGTATTGACTTCACCATTCAGAGTAAAATGTGAGGCACACATCTGTCCATAAAATACCGGATAAGCATTGGGGTTCAATTTCCATCGGACAAGGGGAATACCAGGGTTGTCCGACACAGATCTTGATGAGTCTCAACTATGTTATAAAGAGGACCTTCCCTGAGTATCTAGGTACGAGCTTCTATCCTAATGCACACTAATTTCTGAGAAAAATCAACGTTATCGTGGGCGTTCTGTTTATACAGTTAATGTTGGTCTGACTGTAAGCAAGCGTACGTAGCGTTGTGGATCCTGGTGGTTGACTTTCCATATTTGGAAACTGTTTTGAAACTGTTGGTGGCAATTGGGTCAGGAATAATCCCATATTCCTTCAACACTGCGTATTCCTGAACGAAAATATACCTCAACAATAAATTTGTTGCGCATACCAGTGGACTTTCATCCAAAAACAAGTGCGGGCAATCTTTATACAATACCTCCCTGTAATTGCGGTTTTACTGTATCTTTACGTATACAAATTCGCTATCATCGTCGATTTTCATCAGATTACAACTCACCCACATATTAATGTCAACAATCCGATATTGTAATTCCCTTTTTTTCATTACGACGACAATCGATGCTATCTCGCAGATGATGAGTCTTAATGTGTAAGATATCGGCATCCTTAAAATAAAATATTTGAATTAGATAATCTCCCGCGAAAATAAAACTCAATTAATGCAGTACGATCTTCGTAAGTACATGATTGGTAAATGTACAATTTAAAATGTTCTGTTTGTTCTACGCCGTCGTTTCTCGTTGTTTTTGTTTCCCTCACTTACTAACACGCATAATACTTCTAAAACGATACTAATCGATCCATTAGCCGTTATCCCTACGATCGCAATTTAACAATTGTAATCTGGTATCGCCGTGGTTAAAAGATTTTTTAGGTAAACTTAATTGGTTCCATTAATTTATCTGAACGTGTTCTTGTCGCTGTTTTAAGTGGACAATGGATGTAATGCAATGTAATGTAAGGCTGTACATGTTATGTGTAATGTTTAAGCGGTTAAGGACACGTAATATGCACTGTGTGGCAATTTATTATTAAGTTGTGTACATGCTCGAATGAAACGAATATGTGTTACCATTGCGTGTGTAATACCCTCTTACATAATCTTTAAATTGAACATATGTATGTATGTACATACATATGTATGTATGTACGTGCGAATAAATTTAGGAATGCATAATGTATCATATTTGTACAGTTATGTTTATTTAAAGTAGATCGATCCGCATTAGTCCATTTTTTTTTTGCCTGGTTTTTCCGAATTTTTATTAACAATAAAAGGTAGTTGTTATTCACTGGGCTACGAAGACTTGCTTGTTGAGAAACTAACATTATCGATATAAAGGAATGAACAACGTTGATTTTCTATAACACAGTTAAGATTCATTAAAATCCGTGTCGGGCAACCCTGGTGTTCCCCTTGTTAGCTTTCCTCAAACATGACACCTTTTATGACTTACAGCGGAATGATTGTATAAAGACAGCACTTATCCAATGGTGGACAATATCATTAAATTAATAATTAATTTTCAAGTTTTAGCAATCTTTAGGAAATGTAGCACCTCAGCTGTTTTTCTGTTGCTGTAGAGAGTTAAAATAATACCTTTTCACGCCCCTGAAAGGTATGCTTGTTTTATATTTTATAAAAGATTTCCATGGTTTTCGGATTGCACCTTGATCCCTTTCAACCACCGTTAAATAGGGTAAGGTGGGGCACCTTCGGTCACTAAAATTAAAAATACAATATCTCGGTTGAAGTTAAGCCTTTAGGTATGAAAAAAATATCAGTAATAGTAATGTTGTGTTTCGCATCTTCCTAAAGTTAATTCACTTACGAGTTAGTATTAGACTGTAAGTAAAAAATTAAAATAAAAAATGGTGCATTTGTCCGGAAATTCCCCACGGTGGGGTACTTTCGGACAGGCAGTGGGGCAGTTTCGGACAAGTTACAATTGCTTAAAAATATAACAGTTTTGGAGAATTATTTGTCCAAAACACAACACTGTAAATGAATATATGTAGGCATAATATTTGCTGATCATCTAAAAAAGGAATATTTTCTACGCTATTCACTGTTCACAAGCCTATATCCGAATCTGAATCGTTGAACCTATTCTCTTTGGTAAAATAGGTGTCTGACTCAGAACTTGCATTCACTCCGTCGTCAGGCATGGTGAGGCAGCAATTTCGTATCTAAAGGCAGCTGAGGTTTACATCAAAACGTTTTCCGAACTGATAGAAGCCAAAGGAGACATCCCCCGGCAAGTCTTCAACTGTGACGAGACAGGTCTTTTCTGGAAAAGAATACCGAGGACTTACATAATGGCAGAGGAGAAGAGGATGCCAAGTCACAAACCTATGAAGGATAGATTAACTCTAGCACTTTGCGCCAATGCGAATGGCGACTGCAAAATCAAGCCTCTGCTAGTATACCATTCGGAAAATCCCAGAGCAAGTTATGTGGAGGGCGAATCCGAAGGCGTGGGTCATCAGGAAATTCTTTGTGGAATGGATAAACCGGGTGGTTGGCCCTTCTGTTAAAAATATCTACAGGAAAACAACGTACCATGCAAGCTCTTCTTGTCCTCGACATTGTCCCTGCTCACCCACCAAATCTCGAAGATGATTTACTCACAGAGTTCAAGTTTATAAACGTTCTTTACCTACCACCCAACACCACTCCTATCCTGCAGCCCATGGATCAGCAGATAATTTCTAATTTTAAGAAGTTGTACACCAAGCACATTTTTCGGCGCTGCTTTGATGTGGCGGAGAACACAAACCTTACCTTTCGAGAGTTCTGGAAGGACTGCTTTAACATCGTGATATGCCTAAGAATTATTGATCAGGCCTAGCTGGGTGTTACAACGAGGAACTTAATCTCTGCATGGAAGAAGCTGTGGCCTGAGGCTGTAGCTGAAAGGGCCTCCGAAGGATTGGAAGTGTCAGTGGTAGAGGAGATTGTTTCTCTGGGGAAATCCATGGGTCTGGAGGTGGATGAGAGAGATGTGCACGAACTCGTTGAAGAAAAGTCTCAGACAACCGAGGAGTTACACGATCTACATTTGCAGCAGCAACGGTGGTTCAACGAAAAATTAGCTTTGAAAAGGACACAGAGATGGAGGAGGTTATCTCTACAAGAGATATAAACGAGATCTCGGGAATGTGGGAAAAAGTTGTAGAGTTCGTGGATAAAAATCACCCCGAAAAAGTTGCGACTGGTCGTGCTTCGGAGTTGTTCAACGAAACTTGCCTAACTCTTTCCGCAATATCCTGAAAGGGAGGAAGAAATAAATCTCATTGGACAGTTTTTTTTTTAACGATCTGCAGGTGAAATTGAGCAAAACGTGACGAAGAAAGCGAAGACCAGTGACGAAAACTAAGCGCTTCCGTAAGCACTTCACTTTTTCTTTTATTATGTTTCTTTTTATTCAAAAACACTTAACAAAAACAATTGAAGTGGTGTTTTGCGTACTGGAACGGATTAATGGCATTTCAATTAATTTCAATGGGGAAAATTGCTTTGACATACGAACAAAGTTTCGGAACGAATTAAACTCGTATGTCGAGGTACCACTGTACAAGTTTCCATTTGCAAAAGGGGTGCGATTGTTTCAAGTAGAGACCTTGAAGATTTATGGATTTAGCCATATCATTGTTTCTTTGGTTAATTGAAATTTAGAAGATTGTTTCCGTTATGGATGTGATGCCAAATCGTGATAACAGAGTGTCTCTGTAAATCGTACAGTTTGAAGATTTTGTGTGATATTCTGCTTGATATAGCTTCACATAATCTACTACGGATAATTAAATAAATATCTTTAGCGTTACCTTATCGTGTTGAGTTGAAAAGAATTTTTACGTAACTTCTAGAAATCTCGCTGATCTATTTAAAATACAGGATTTTTCCCGTAACCCGTTCGTTAGAAGTTTTCTGTGTTAACGTCTTAGGGCAGTTCTGAAAATTTGTAAAGCGTCATGTTGCTACTTGGTGAGTCAAAATAAAATGTTTACACTCATGAACCACTTCCGGTTATACCGGAAATCATAACCAACTTTGATATTTCAAATCAAATGTCATATTTTTATTGCTTCTTTAGATTCCTTATGAGGTGTTGTAACATTTTGTATTAAGGTTCCGTATGTCAAAAATTAACCGTTTTTGAATTATTTTGATTTTTGTGAAATTTCTTGCTTTTTCAAATGATTTTTTAAAATCGTATATCTAAGCCGTGAATGAACCGAATTCTTTCATATTTCTGCTGGAGGCGGCGAATGGTAGAAGAGACTGTTTAACGTCTAAACAGTTAATAAATCTCTTACAGGGTGTTCTGAATTTGATGATTATTTAAGTAATTTTCAAATAAGGAGAAATCGATTTTTTTAAATGGAACACCCTGTATGTGACTACACCATACTAAGTAGATAAATATTTTGCATCGAACAGCTGTAGGTGTCCCTATGTCTATCTGCCATAGTTTTAGAATTATTAATGATTATTCTCTAAATTGGGCATTACCAAGAAAAATCGTGCTAGTAAGCCATGAAAAGTAAATCTGATCTGTCAAAATTGTCACAAAGTTTATTTTGTGTTGAGGTGATCTTAAGTTGTTCACGAATATGCAGGAAGAATTAAATATTTATTCTAATAAAGATATTTTGAATTTATATTATATTCATGGCGAGTCTCTTCAAATTATTGAAAGGACATGTCGAGTTTTTAATGAAAGATACCCACATTTACCACCAATGAATAAAACTGAATTCAAATGAATAGAATCAAATTTTATTCGCTTTGGCAGTCAAGTCAGGAAGACAGTTCCGAAACCGATTACGGGCGATGAAGGGAATGAAATTGTTGTTTTGGGATATTTTCATGCGTATCCAACCTGTTCTGTCCGGCAGCGTCTGCAGATTTAGGGATATCATCATAGGATTTTAAAGAAAAATAAAATGCATCCATATTATTTTCAAGTGGTTCAGGCTTTTCGTCCAGGGGATCAAGATAGAAGAATCCAGTTTTGTGAGTTGTGATGGAGCGCCCGCTCATTCTTTGCAAGAAGTATATCAAGAAGTAACCCATATTTTTGAGGATAGGTGGATCCGCCGAAACGGACCTTGGTGCTGGCCAGCCAGATCCCCCGATTGACTCCCCTTGATTTTTATTTATGGGGTCAAATAAAAAATGAAGTTTATGCATCTTCTATGCAAAATAGAGAAGACCTTATAAATAGAGTACGGGACAGTTTTCGAAAGTTGAACGCCGACAATGTAAGAAAAGCCACTACAACAGAGTTACGAAGAAAAATTATGCTCTGCTTAGATTTCTTCTTTCTTCTAGATGTTGTTGTATTTATTTGTTGTTATATATATTTGTTATTTTGTTTAATAAATTCAAATTAATACAATTTGTCTAATTCCAAAACTATTTAGAATTTATTTTCCAAGGCTCACTACTAATAATGTTCAATTTAAAAAAATAATTGCCAATAACTCTAAAACTATGACAGATAGACATAGGGACACCTACAGCTGTTCGATGCATAGTATTTATTTACTTAGTATGTGTATTCATATACAGGGTGCTCCATTAAAAAAAATCGATCTTTCCTTATTTGAGAATTACTTAAATAATCATTAAGTTGGGAACACCCTGTAAGAGATTTATTAACTGTTTAGACGTTAAACAGTTTCTTCTACCTTTCGCTGCCTCCAGCAGAAATAGGAAACAATTCGGTTCATTCACGGCTTAGATATACGATTTTAAAGATCATTTGAAAAAGCAAGAAAATTCACAAAAATCAAAATAACTCAAAAAACGGTTAATTTTTGTCATAAGGAACCTTAATACAAAATGTTACAACACCTCATAAGGAATCTAAAAAAAAAAAATATTTGAATAATATTTGAATTGAAATATCAAAGTTGGTTATGATTTCCGGTATAACCGGAAGTGGTTCATGAGTGTAAACATTTTATTTTGACTCACCAAGTAGCAACATTACGCTTTACAAATTTTCAGAACTGCCCTAAGACGTTAACACAGAAAACTTCTAACGAACGGGTTACGTGGAAAACCCTGTATATTACCAACACTACACGCAAAAGTAATAATTTGGAACAGATATAGCCTGAAATTTTGTTTTTGGATTTTCAATGGAAATCCATATTTGCAATTTCTCAAGCATGATTTTAGTTTTCCAGTTGCAACACAATGGTCTTTCAACCTCACTGTCAGACCTCAGGGTCAGAAGGATATGTAGATTAACCTTTTTTAAACTCACCAACAATGCCACCAATAATACTTCATCTTCACCTCATGACCTACAAGATTAAGTACATGCAATTGAAACCAGTTAATCATGCTTGGCAAAGACGTTTTGTCACAAAATAATTTCCAATTGCTGGATTCGGAAATATGAACTCCTACCCCGATCTGTGACAGTTTGGTATGGATTTTGGAACTGTCAAAATGGTGTCGATAAAACTGTTGTCGTCATAAAGGATCAGCTTCTCCAAAACAACCTTTCAGCAATTCCACTCTTGGTGAGCATCACAATTTAGCGGATTTTATTGCCAAAATATGACTACTTAAAAAGAAGTTACCTTTATCCATGCAAATAACAATTCAGAGGAAGCAGAACGGAGCAATAATAATGAAGACACGTCATTATCGTCTAAGTTAAGAACAAAATTTTATCTGTCAATCTATGTAGAAGACTACTAGCTTGTTATGAAACAAACAATAATATTAAAAACTACGCCAACTATAATCCAATTCCCAACACTCTATTACCAATACAACAGAACACACATAAAACGATTGTGTAACTACGAAGTACCACAGTTGTACTACACTTCCGGGGATCCTTTAACTCCTTCTTTCTCCGTCTCTTTCCCGTTCATTCGTCCAAATCGTCGGTATACTCGTATACATACGCGTGAACGTGAACCAGGTCTCGGCATTCTATTGTGTAAGTGTATACGACGACGCCGTCCTAGTAGTCGTCGTCGTCGTCACCGTCGACGTAGTACAAATGGCTTCAAGACAAAATGGCCGAAAGAGGCGAGCGCTATTGATTGGGCGCGCTGTTGCGGCGTCGCGACGCAGGTGGTGACGGTGGCGGCAACTGCCATCGCAATGCACCATTTGTATTTATAGTCGATAAAATCGGTTCCGTTTGTGTACGGTTCACAAATGAGCGTGGAAAGCCGTCGCCGCCACCGGAGGCTGTGTTGTAGCTGGTGTTGTATGGAGTAGCTGTGGTTATGTTGATTTTTACGTTTTTTGGGAAAGGTTGGTGGTTGTATTTGTAGTTATTCGCTGTACGTTTGCACTTTTTTATGAAGCTTTTTTTTGTGTTTACTAAAATAACACAACTTGTTTGCACTTAATATTACGTCCATTTGAAATATAAACGACAACTATGTAATAATAAAGGTTTAAAGCATAAAATATTAGAAAAAAGATTTATAAGAAAGCACACAAACTTGGAAAATAGTCACAAGTTCAACAACAAATGAGATGCTAATTAATGTACAGTAAAGGAAAATGAAATTAGCCATAAAGCGAAGATTACGTGAAATTAGAAACTGGAATTCTACCAACCCTTCACTTGCATTATTTAATTGAAATTTTTAAGCTTGTTTTCAATTTTGAACATTCCGCTAAAGCACCATGAAGCAGTTGATACAAACGGAATTCCATTGTCACCAATATTCTTCAAACCTGTGTTTAGTTCAAAACTGAGAAAGTTGTGAAGACTGTTTCTTTGACAATGCGTAAATATCAACCAGATTTAATTGTGACTTAATTGCTTTTCATGATTACATCCTTCAGTTGAAATAGTCCCTAGTTAATCCCTAGTTTTCTCGTTCGGGATTGTAGAATATTGTTGGTGGCTCCATTAACATTAATATTTAATCTAGCAGTGTCCACTGCAACTTTTCCTGATTCCTGATTTATGGAAGTGTTCTAAGGTGTGTCCAGTGTTCAAGAATGGTGACGCTTCTGATATCAAGAATTACCGCCCCATTTCTGTTCTGAACAATTTTGCAAAAATGTTCGAAATAGTTGTATACTCACGCGTCTTCCCACTTGTTAAAAATTATATTGCAATCGATCAGCATGGTTTTATGGAAAAACGCTCTACTATCTCTAATCTCGCCAATTTCTCGCAATACACACTCGACACTCTTGATGATGGTGGACAGGTAGATACAATCTATACGGATTTATCAAAAGCGTTTGGTAGCATTGACCACTCTTTGCTGCTGGGTAAACTACATACATTTGGCTTAAGCGATTTGTTAATCTCGTTTTTTCACTCTTACTTATCTAACCGTATGCAATATGTTGTCTACAATGGATATACTTCCCACTCTTTTCGTGCTATTTCAGGAGTTCCTCAGGGGTCCAACTTGGGTCCTCTGCTATTCCTGCTCTTTATTAACGATTTGATAAAGGAGTAACATAGCCATAGGTGCATCTTTGCGAACGATGTAGAAATCTTCACAATATCATCCGTTGCGGATTGTTTACACTTGCAGGATCAACTAAATAATGTAGCTAGGTGGTGTGCCAACAATAAACTTAATCGTAATATTGCCTAATGTAAGCTCGTTAGCTTTACGAAAAAGCAAATCCGTTGTTGTTCCATTATGCAGTTGATGGTGTTCCCCTCCCCCGTGATACAATAGTTAAGGATTTAGGTATTTACTTTGACAGTTGATTTTCTTTCACTACTCATTATGACCATGCGATATCCGCTGCTATAAGAATGTTGGGTTTTTTAATTAGAAATTCCTTTGCTCTGCAAATTAATACACTGAAGTTACTCTATTTCACATTTGTCAGGCCCAGGTTGGAGTATGGTTCTATAATACGGAACCCATTTTACTCTACACACAAGCTAGGCGTTGAAAAGGTTCAGACAAAATTTCTGAAATTTTTATATTTTAAAGAGCACGGCACCTATCCTCACCGAGGATATGACTATCACCTTCTACTACGAGACTTCGATATTGAGTCACTTGAAGTGAGACGTCAACTACAAATTATAAAATTTGTGTACAACTTAGTACATAGTAGGATTGACTCCCCGAACCTGTTATCAAAGTTGCAGTTTCTTGTTCCCCGGACTTCGGCTAGAGTGGATGTCACTTTCTATACTCCATATGCTCGTTTAAATGCGTCATTGAATTCCCCATTTCCAGGGTTTTATTGAGTGAATAACGAATTATTCATTTATTAATCGTTGAATTAGGATTAAGTTTTAAATTTAATGCAAATTTATTTTAGTTGTAGTTTTGTTCTTTCTTTCACAATTGTCAGTGTAATGTTGTACTGTACTGTATTTCTTTTTTTCCTGTACTTTAGTCCTTCATATGGAGCAATCTGTTGGACTATAAATAAATAAAATAAAAATAAAATAAAATAGGACTCCATGAGTTGAGGTTTTGGTCATGATCAATAACCAAAACTTCTAATGAAAATTCATTGGATTGTTTCACAAAATTTCTTCAAGTGAAATGCACAAATTAGCTAACTAACTAAAACTTATTTAATTGCCTATAATTTTCACGAAAGAGTGTGCAGTTTATTCCTCCAAAATCTTTTTCTGATTTTTTCTATTTGGTGAGCCAAGTTAGTAGCCTAGAGTCTATTTTCTAGTTCTGGGTTCTATGTAGTTCGAAGTATGGTACTGCTTGACTGTATTGCCCCATTGATTTTTGTTGAACTACCCAATACTTCTAACCAGCCGACAATCCCCTTCTAATTGGCGCAAACTGCTAGAGGATGCTAAAGCATCAGTTAATATTATGATTTAATTGCCACTACCAAAATTCTTCTTTTAGATTTGCCTATTATGGGCAAATTATCTTTGGCAAAAATTGCTTTAGTTTGTAGACACTACCAACTGAAACTTTCAAGGTTTGAAGGCCTTCTAAAGGTTTATATCTTAATTTTTAGTTCATAGTGACTTAAATATCTACCAGATGCCGTTGGCCAATATTATTTATTCAAATGCTAGCCACTACAAGGGGTCTCTTTTGCAAAAACTTGAAGATTCATGGATTCACCCAGGTCATTTTTCTGCTTTTGGAAATTTAGCTTATTGGCTTTTCTATGACTTTAGGATAATTTTGGAGATTTCAAGAAAATACTGGACCATTGTTCTTGTTATGCAGCTAAAGAGAAATTGATATTTTTTGAATGGTCTTCAATTTTAGAAGCCGTTGAAAACAGATTATCTTCTCCATGGTGTTAGTTGTTCAACCATCATTGATGGGTTGTACTTTGCCAAATTCATTAATTCTGCAGGATTTTCCACCATTTATGTCTTTGAATTTTTTGGATCGTATGTAAGTACACTATTGTAATTATTGATACATTAGCTCTATTAATGCTAGTCATTATGGTGTTTGGGAATTGTTTGCGTTTAACTTTTTTTTGAGTTAGAACTGCAAGCTTATTCGGCCAACCCTTTCTACATCCGTGGGGAGCAGAAAACCAGCAGCCACTGCTAGTTTCTGTTTCCCTTTCTATAGGACAATTTTATTTACAGCGTTGGTCACAACGTAGCTGGAAGCAACAGGCTCAATCGTCACAGTGGTAAAGTGGCTCCCCATGTTATCTGATTTTGTCGTTTTCTGCCCAAGCATTGTTTGCTAGTAGCGATTTTTGCCTTTTCTCTTCTGGAAGCAATCTAGAAGGCTTTACTTGTTTCTTGCGAAGAGATGTATTGCTTTTCGGATTGTTTTGTAATTAGATTTGATTTGGAATCCTCCGTGGTTAGGATTGTAGCCGCAATTTGATTTAACCTTGTGATCTTCTATCCACAGATTGTTTTCTCTACTGGAACCAGTTTAGGGTGCTTTAATTTTTGCTTGTGAAGGTATTGGTTGTCTGATTTTGTTTATTTTCTGGCTTGAGTCTTTGACATAATGTATTATCTTGGTACCTAGGATGACTTGGTCTTCTTGTTCGAAATCCTGCTGTGCTGGCCAGCTTCTGCTTGACAGATCTGCTGTGGCGTTCCTCCAAGGTCATTTTTTGGACTCGTATATCTAGCCATTCAGTTGTTCTGACTTTGACATGAACCTATTTTCATTTGTTTGGGTTTAGGTCTAAACCTGATTTAATAACAGCATTTTGCGACATGTACACTCTCTGTCTAAACTAGTGCTCCCCCCCCCCCCCCCCCCCCCCCCCCCCCCCCCCCCCCCCCCCCC
>SMLS01067709.1:0-40306 GCA_004785975.1 Popillia japonica
ACTGGTTAAAAAATTTCTGACTACCGGCAGTGTACATAATATACCAACCAAAAAAAAAGAAAAACTTTGATGAAGATGACATAAGTACTGTGTTAGCAATGGATTCATTACGTGAACAACCCAAACTGTCACTAAGAAAGCGATCAGAACAGACTCTCATTAGCAGATCACATTTGCAACGCGTTTATAAAGCAAGAAAGGTTAAACCATATAAAGTCAGATTTCTTCACACGTTAGAAGAGGGGGATGAAGCCCGAAGGTTGGAATTTTGTCTCACTTTGGGTGAGAAAATTCTGGAGGATCGGGATTTCCAAAGAAATATTATTTTCTCAGATGAATCGACTTTTACTACTAATGGTGTGCCTTCCTCACAGAATTGTCGATATTGGTCTGAACAGAATCCCGATTATGTAATAAATTCTAAGCGCCAATATTTTAAAAAGGTTAACGTCTGGTGTGCAGTTTCCTATCGTTGTGGTGTAATTGGACCATATTTTATTGAGGGAAGACTTAATCAGCATACATATTTAAATATTTTGAATTGGTTTGTGGACGAACTGCCATACGAAGCAAGATGTTTTTCATATTTTCAACACGACGGTTGTCCTGCCCACTCGACTTTGGGAGTTTGTGAATGGCTGAATCAGCATTTTCAAGAAAAATGGATAGCCAATGCTGGTCACATTTTATGGCCGCCCAGATCTCCTGATCTAACAATAATGGATTTTTTCTTTTGGGGTCGGATAAAACAAATAGTATATTCGAATAGGATTCCAAATGATGTAGAGGTATTAAAGAATCGCATTAGAGATGCAGTAAATTCAATTTCCCTTGAGGAGATAAGAGCAGCGTTCAATGCATTTCGGACCAAAATTGAGGAATGTGCGAATAAAGGCGGAGGACTTATTGAATGAATAGATATTTCAGATTATGTGAATTTTGATATTTTTGTTTCAACGAAGTGAATTGTTCGAGTTTTGTCATTTTTTATATTCATATCTAATAAACGATGAAGTAAACCGATCTTGTTGAAATTTTGCACACTTGCGTAATTTGTCAATCTGAACAGTTTTTCTTAATAACATTTTGTCGTATCTCCTACAGAAAAAGCACTTTTTGTACATTTTCAAGGCATGCTTGATTTTTCAAAACTAAAAGTATGGCACAAATTAGTTTCTATGCAAGCAGGGCTGAACCCCAGAAGATGAAATTTCAACTCAAAAATTTTCAGACTTTTTTACCTATTCATGCGTCGATCCGGGGACACACTGTATGTAATACAAAAATTAAATAAATTAAAACTAAAATTGTTTTGTTGTTGAATGAAACGGCACTTACTGTTGTTATTCAACGTGTTTTATTTATTGGCACTATTTAATACAGAGCTTTAGCTTAAGTTCTACGAGCTACTTATAACACTCTAACTGTCATCACTAAAGCGGCCAATTTCCCTGCAAGACAGCTGCGCCGATGTGAGGGTGATCGTATTGCATCAGAACTAATAAAAAGCATTCAGTAGGTTTGTTCCAACCACCTCTTATTACCGTAACATTATCGTACAGTACTTGCGCAGTGTGAAAATGGCGTTCCAACTTGTTTTATGACCGTACAAAGCATCATCACAATTCTGTTCCAACTTAGATAGGGCCGTACAAGGATCAGTAATTGTACCGTCACAACAGTAACTATCCCAGAGCATGTACCGTTTGTACTGACATGCGCAATGTGCCTACTGGTGCCTACTCCTCCTCTTTTGTTGATAAATGTATACGACTGCACAAAACTATCACAGATGGCGTCACCAGCAGTCACGAATTCGTTCCAACCCTTCGTTAATTTTTGTAACGTACGCAAGTAGTACATAGTTAGCGCATGCGTAGAAAACGATCACGACCTAGTACTTGTATCGTATTGTGATCGGTGGTTGGAACAAACCTAGTATGTATCTTGTACCCGCTTAGACTGTATGTAAATGTAAGTATACGTAACAAAATGTCGTCGACACATAAATCGAGAAAACGACCGTTGTTAGACGAAGTGAATAAGTTTATTATTAATTTCCCGGATTTAATATACGATGGCTCACAAATTAAATGTTTAGTGTGCATACATATCTAATGTGTTGGTCAAAAACAGGCTGTAAAGAAGACGTAAGCAGTACGAAGCACAATAATAACAAAATTGATTGACAACAGTTTATACATTGAAAATATACAATCAAGTTTCTCCAGTTTATGAATCCTTGGAAGACGGTTAAAACGGTAAACGTACAGTACTTGCGCTCCTGTGTCGTGCACACGATCACTAATTTCATACATTTACAAGATGTACTATTCTTATTTTTCGTGTGTTTATGCATATTACTGTAATAGTAGAGAAGCAAATGTATATTTAATTATTTCTGATAGAATAAATGTCTCTACTTGTATACTTATATCGGTAACAAGCTCATGTTGCGTCCCTATTCTACCGCATATTCTAATATATTACGAATTACACTCCCATACCGACGCAGCTGTTTTGCAGGGAAATTGGCCCGCTCTAGTCATCACGTACCTTCTAGCTACTCTCTAGTTCATTGTGATGTTTTTGCTTATGATAAGCCCATCATCTACATAAAAAGCCGAAAATATTGCTTCTCCATCTGATTCTGTGTAAAATATACATTTGTCAGCATTCAGTTGTTGAAAACCAAAGATTGCAATGAAATGTTTAAATTTGTCATTCCAGCACTTCGATGCCTGCTTTAAACCATACAGACTTTTCTGTAATTTACATACTAGGTCTTTGATTTCGGAATCATATCCTTCAGGTTGCTTCATGTATATTTCATCTGTTAAATCACCGTTTAAAAATGCTGTAGCTACGTCAAATTGTTTTATTTCCATGTCTTTCTCAGTAGCTAATGCTAGCAATGTTCTTAATGAATCAAAACGAATTACTGGAGAAAGGGTTTCTTCATAATCAATTCCCTCTCTTTGAGTGTAGCCCTTGGCACATAGTCTTGCTTTGTATTTCGTGATTTTTCCATCTGAGTCTTGTTTCACCTTGAAAATCCATTTGCATCCGATTGCTTTCTTGTTGTCTGGTAATTCAACCAATTTCCAAGTACAATTTGTTTGCAAAGAAGTTAGCTCTTCACTAATGGCTTTCTTCCACTTGTCTTTATTTCTGCAAGTCACAGCTTCTTGATAAGTTTGTGGTTCTTCTATTAATGCAGCACAAGCTAAATAATCATTCTGATAGCGCAAAGGTTTACTTAGTTCACTTCTGTCTCGAAGATTTCGGGAAGACTCGCGTTTATTAATATCAGAGTCATTCTTGCTTGCTTCATGCTTCGTTACATCCTCTTGATTGTTCTCAATTGTTTTGTTTTTATCTTCTTCCTTGCTTCCATTATCTTCAAAATTTTCTATATTTAAAAACATTTCATTCGTGCTTTCTTTAGTTTTATGCGTTTCCTTGAATGTTACGTTTTTCGAAATTGTTACTTCTTTGGTTTCTGGATTATTTAGTCTGTAATTTATGCTGTCATTTGCGTAACCAACGAAATACATTTTCTTACATTTCTTTTGAAATTTTGAACGAAATTGGCCAGGAATATAAACATAAGCTTCAGATCCAAATTGTCTCAAATGGTTCAGTCTCAATGGTTTACCAGTCCATTTTTCATATGGCGTTTTCTTCGCAGTGTCTTGCGTCGGCCTTCGATTCAGGATATACACAGAAGTGTTAACAGCTTCTGCCCACAATTCCAGATCAAGAGAACAACCGCTAAGCATGACTCTGGCACTTTCTACTATGGATCGAAGATCCCTTTCAGCATTTCCGTTTTGCTCAGGGGTATACGGTGCGCATGTTTCATGTATAATAGCTTTTTTCTTAAAATGTTCTTTAAAATCGTGATTTACATATTCTGTCCCATTATCTGATCTAAATACTTTGATTGAGTTACCAGTTTGACATTGTATCAATTTTTCTACCTCTAAGAATTAAAAAAAACATCACTTTTATGTCTCATAAAGAAAACATATCTGTAGCATGTGGCATGATCTTTGAATATAATAAAATAATTGGCACCTCCAATAGATATTTCTTGTATTTTTCCACATACATCTGAATTAATTGTTATGTTATTATTGATATTGTTCATACTATCTCCTTATTTATGTCAGCAGTGTAAAATTAAAATTAAAAAAAAAATAAATTAAATTAAACATTTATATTGATTAATTATTAATTAATTAGTTAAAAAAAAATGACTCCAGCCAACGGCGTGCACGGGGAAAAATTAAAAAGTCCAGATTATAATGTGAAAAAATTTATTCCTCAAAATTTATTGTAAAACCAGATCACAAACACATATAACACATAATTACATCCATTTCGGCACAACAAACATGAAATTCAAGCTGGAATTACGAAAATCATTTTTAAAAAATAGCAAGCAGTACATTTGAAATTTACGGAGTGGCAGGCCTTGCTGAAACAGAGAAACAAAAGGGAGGGGACAGTTGTTTACGACGTTTTTTTGACGACTGACAGACAAAAGAAGTCACGAAAACCAATTTTAACGAAAATACAACATTTTAAAGCAAGTGAAAGTTTTATAAGTGCCCATTAGACCTTCAACATCAAAATTTAACTAGTGAACAGTGAAGAAAACCCGGGAAAAGAAAAACAAGATTGAAAACGGCAGGGAGGAGTTTGTAACGCGCACAAGAGGATATTGGATACGAAAAACATACACACACACATTTAATCACATTGGGAAATTACAGGTAAGGGTTGAGGGTGGGATAGTTAGATAACCATTGTAAAAAAATGTTTATCACATTATAATCTGGTTCTTCTTAAACTGTTTATATATTTTTTATTTCGTGCCATTAGTGACACACAACAATATGTATATATTCACCTGGTTTCTATGTTGCAGTTTTGGAACAAGTAGGATATATAGCTCTGTGTGACTTCCCAAATTGACATGCTTCACAAAATAAATTATCAAGATTTTTGATTTTAATTGGTGTATCACCCCTATCCCCCATTTCTTTCAATGTTTTGAAATTAACATGTCTCATACGGTTGTGCCATAAGATAATTTCATCTTCAGTGGCTGAATTTGCTTGTAGTACATATGATTTAAATGCCATCTTGTAACACTGGTTTGTCTGCAATTAGTGTGTTACCTTTTTGAATGTTAAGTTCTCTGAATCAACTATTACGTGAAGCATTTTATTTGTAGTAGCTCCTATAGAAAAAAGATTTTTCTTTAATTCTGGTACAGACAGGGTGTCTTCTAAGGTTCTTGGCTCCCAAATACCATTTACCAAAGCTTGCACTTCAATTGTGCCTATTCCTTGTGCATATACATGTGAGTTGTCCCCAATTTGCACAGGAACTTCATTGCCTTTTAAAACGGAAAAACTACTACACCAATCTCTTCGAAAAGACATGTGTTGCGAAGCTTCACTTTCTGCTAACCAAACGTCTTCCGAGTCAATGTTTACGTTCTTAATTTCAGCACTAAGAGCTTGGTGGCTTTGCTATTTGTACCTACTGCTTTTTGTTGTAGAATTTTGATTTGCCAATCTCTTTCTACATTCTGACTTATAATGTCCCTTTTTGTTACAATAATAGCAAGTTACGTTAGCCTTACCTTTCGCTTTGTCTGTTGATTGCTTGTGTGCTCCTTTCGAATTTATGTTTACTGCTGCCAATGCTGATGCTGTGTCGTCATCTTGTGAGAATTTTAATTCTTCTTTAAGAAGCCTCGATGTCAAATTTTGAAATGTCTGCTTGTTTTCCTCATATGGGTCCTAAGCTGTGACAAATGCTCCATATTTTGGTGGTAAACTGCCTAAAACTTTTGCAATTTTATCAACATCTGAAACAGGTTCACGTACATCTGATAATGCTTGTGCCAGTGACTCGGTCTTGCTTATGTGCTGAGAAATGCTATCAGTACTGCTCATTTTATAACTAAAGAAATGTTGCTTGAGTGTGATGTTGTTTACTGATGATCTCTGTCCATGTATAATTTTCAATATATCCCACATTTCAGCAGCTTTCTTACACGCAACAACCGTCTGCAGCTGTAAAAATTCCAGGGATGTAGATATCAGCAGCATCGCTGTTGCATTATCTTCATTCCAAGCCTTTTGGTCGCTAACCTGAGTAGGAAAATTTGTTTTTTCATTTACAAGGTCTGTTAGACCTTCTCCCGCAAACATAATTTCCATTTGGTATTTCTATAATTGAAAATTATTCCCAAACTTCACTTCAACTTATTCAAACTTCTGTATGCATACTGACCGTAGCTTGTCCATGTTCACCACGGTTTTCTTACGATTCCCGCCAATAGATATCTTTAGGACTGCTTTTTAGACTTTGAATACACTATTAGCCATAACCTGATGCGTTTATAGGACAAACATGTAATAAAGTTAAAGATCACTTCTGTATAAACATAGGAAGTATTTATTTATTAAACTATGAACGAACAAAAACAGAAAACTGTTACATCTCAACTTATCTGTCACATTACTATTTGGTTACTTCTTTCTAGTGTGTGTTAATAACACTGTTAGTTCATGAGCGGTAAATTCAAAAATGCAAAATCAAATAATACTCTTATATTCAACAACAGCAAAACACCAAACCTGCCCCCAAAGAGTGCCACTCGTTCAGAGCAGCAGTCAACTAAATAACAGGTACAGTTACAAGTGCATTTAATGCGCAGCAAAATGTACAGATTAATATACAAAAAAACGTTATGATATAATACGTGATTCCGGTTAGATGGTTGTCCGTTCCTGTTCCTCGTTACGGCAACCCTCCTGGAGAATAGTCAACTAGGCGGCTTCCGCTGTTTGGGTGGTCGTGCACTCTGCGATGTGTTCCAAAATATGGAAAATAAAAAGAACAACAGCAGTAACTGAATCAAAATTATACCAGGGAGGGGAATTGCTCACAGCGAGCAGAGAATAATATAGAAAAAAGCCCGAGTGAAGCTCGGATAACGTGATAAGGAGCAAGCAATTAAGTTTAATGAAGTTATAAAATGTTATACTTGATAAATAACAAAGAATCACAGAAAGACCCGAGTGAAGCTCAGATAATGTGATAAGAAGCAAACAGTTCAATTTAATTAAGTAATAAAATATTATTTTTGATAATTGACTTGAGGCAAAAAAAACTAAAAGAGACCTACGTGCGTCGAGCCAAGTGATAGCTAATATGTACTCAATGAAATAATGACCTTGAACTAAATACAATGATGAAGGCCAAACCAAAAAAAAAAGGGTAACAAACTGCCATGGACAGTATAAACCAAAAAAAACCTTAAAACAGGGCAAACGCAGAATTAAAGGTGGTCGTATAATTGTTAGCTAATTTATGCAATTAAATGAAAGCAAGTCTCACCTTTAATCCTAGTCCTCCGTATTCTGTCCACGTGCAGGGTCAAAAAAAACCGGCAATGGTAATGCTTGGCCGCTTTGTAGAGGCGTCAGCAACGCAACGTGATACCAAGATCCTTCCCAAATTCGGATATATACTTCTAAAAACACAAGATAACGGCAGGAAAACGCTCTATGAAAGCATCGGAAAAGATCGGTAAAGATCGATTAAACAGTCGCGTGGTCTGCAGAATCGATGGCGTAAAATATATAAGAAAAACCAAATCATTGAAACTACTAATAGGTCACATAAGGTGCATTAGAGACGGATCTGAGTACAAAATAAATGATCGCACATATTAAATAAAAAATTAAGCGAGAATATAAATTTCAACATAGCTACCACTTGGACTCCAACTCACGCACGTCCGGTTCACGTTAAGATCGAATCGGAAGAGAGCGAAGAATCACACTTCCACACCTGTTCGCACAAAAACTTTCGCACATCAAACGGACAAACAAGCGGGGCATTCAAAGAAAATCCGTATACACGTTTGTACAAAACGTAACGGAACAAATGTACCGTTACACATGAACCCCTAAATTCCAAAAAATGAATACTTTATGTCCACGCAATAACGAGATAATAATATTGTTCAATCTTAGTCCGGCCTTGTTTTTCGACCGCAACGCATTAATGGACGGGCAACACAGGCATACGTTGTCTTACGTGTACGTTATGGCAAGTTATACGAATACTGAGTACATGGACATAATTTTAATCTACTGAGAAACAGGATAAAATCTTTTACTGCACCCGTATTACGTACAGAAAATCCAACAGCTATCAGACAATGATTTTCCTCGACGGGTTACCTGTTGTGAATGGTTTCGTCAAACAGAAACTCGTCTTCCAAATCTTCGATCCGTGATCCTGTTTACCGATGAATACTGCTTCACAAAAAATGGTGTGCTGAATTACCATAATATTTATCACTGGGCCGATAAAGACCCACAAGATATCCATCAGAGTTCATCCCAACATAGGACATTAATAAATGTATGAGTTGTAATATTGGGTTACCCAATTACTTTGATGACATACCACTACATGTACATGTTTGTTTATGATCGTCGACGGGAAATTGTAGACGTCGAGGCTCTTCCAAACTGTGCTGTCACAGCGGCCCAGCTTATGATAATTTTTGCAGTCGCACAGAAGCGTGCACCCAGTGGTAGTAATTGAGGACATTACTACTCTTAAGTTTCTGTCCTGGTTCTCATCAAGCAGTCCTCTTCAAGACTACCACGAATTATTTGAAAAGAAAAAAAAACTACGAACGCGATCACAAATAGTAAATTATTAATTACCAGATCATTAGGTAATAATCTGTCGTTGTACTTTAATATTGAAAGTTTCTGTAATGAAAAAAAAACAAAAACACCTGATTCCTACTGAAAAAAAAACAGGTCGAAATGAATGAAATCTGTAGTAAATGTGTGAACTCAAATACTAGTAAATAGAATATTTGTCAGAAGATCACATGTGCAATTCATAGAGCAACAAAGCTGCTTCCGTAAACAAATGCATTCATAGAGTAGAATAAGCATTTATTATATAACAACAGAATATTACCGAAGGCGTAACATACATATACATATGTATGTACACCTGGATGCAAAGCTATCCGGACATGTATCGACAGAGAAACACCTGCCGCACAATATTTTGTTCCGTACGGTATACTGACACTGCCTATTCGGAACAAAATATTGTGCGGCAGGAGTTTCTCTGTCGATATATGTATGTAGTTCGAAAAATGTATGTATGTATGTACAATAAGAAAAAAATGTATTCGGACACGAATCGACAAAGAAACACTTGCCGCACAATATTTTGTTCCGAATACCCCAAGGACTGGAATACCCCCTGCAGACGTAATCTGACGCGATTTCTATATCGTACTATTCTATAAGTATAACCTCTCGCTATTTACGACCATTACTGAATTATTATTAGTTATTGAATGTTAATAAAAATTAAGAAATATACGACTCCTTCAGTGGATAGTCAATAATTCAATCCATTAATAAAGATCGTTTACCTTATCCAAAATAAATTTCAGTTGTAATTAATTGGATGATAATAAATAAAAAGTAAAAGGTTTATAAGGAATTTATTAAAATGAAATACAGAGAATAGAAAAATGTTTATATCTTGTTATAGTGTATAACAGAAATAAATAAATTTCGAGGAACTAGTTTTATTATAAAATAGGAGTAATATAATACAATACATTTTAGATTAATATACTTTATTTAGGTACACTTATCTTATTTTCGTGATATTTTTTCCCACTTCTAGGCCAATTAGAATACTATTAATTCGATTAAAGATCAATTTATTCCAGAAGCTTTACAATTTAATAGTTTTCGTTACAACTTCGTCAGTGGAATAAAATCGACATTTAATTCGTATCAATTAATAAACGACTAGGCCATGCCTATCAACAAACTTATCTACACACAAAGAAATTCAGTGATTCAAAAATATAATGTCTCTTTCTAAGCTAGAACAAACGATCCACAGTTCGACCATAATTAGTGCTACTACTGCAACTTGTATTGATACTATTTTTCCCCGGTTATGTTTTAGATATCAAGTGGTTAATGAGCCATGCGATTTCTCGGATCACAATTTTCAATCGGTTTATCTCGAATGTTCTAAAGCAGGTGCAGTTTTCTTCGAATTTAAGCCTGTCTACACGCACAAGAATAATATCATCTTTTTGGGTCTTATGCACTTGGTTGACTCGAGTGACAGTGACTGTTTGCAGGGAACATGTCCTGAAACTAAATTATGGGCCTTCTACAATATCCTTACTTTTAGTTTTAATATGGCATACCCTCTTAAGAAAACTCGTTTAAAAAATACACACTCCTGGATAACTCCGGGTATTCGTAAATCTTCTCGTACCAAGCGTAAGCTTTATAGTTTGCACAAAATATTGCCAAATCCTGTGCTATATACTTATTATAAGAAGTATTCGAGTTACCGTGACTTTCTGACGCCCCTCACCCACCAGAAGGTTTTCGTCTCTAGCGTGGTTTACACGTCGAGTTACCGTGACCTTCTGGTACTTACCCAGTTTACCTCTTTGCTCCTGAAGAAGCCGCTTACATTAGTGGCGAAACGTTGAGTTTATTGTATATCTTGTGCTTTTTATTTTTATTTTGTACTGTATATATTTTACTACCATGACACGGTCAACACCCGGAAACCCTCATTATATAAGTATTCGAATGTTCTGAAAAATACAGTGCAGATTGCCAAGCGTTTCCACACTTCAAAATTAATTAACAATTCATCAAATATAGTTAAACCACTTGAAACATTATTAAACAACAACAACAAAGTAAGTCTGAATTACAGTCTAGAAATATTGAATTACGTGATCCTGCAGGAGTAATATTATCCGACCCAGATTTAGTTGGTAATACTTTCAATGACCATTTTTCTGTTGCCACTGCACTACAACAAAACCTAAGTTTCACTAACAGCTACATAAATAAACTAAACTGTTGTATTAGTTCCGCGAATCAGTCAATGTATATGCATCCAATTATTTCATCTGAAATTAAATCTGTTACTAAACATCTTAATAACACTACAGCTACGGACATTGATGAAATTCCTGTGCGGTGTATCAAATTAATTACCGACTACATTTCTGATCCGTTGGAGAACATTTTCAACAGTTTCATTCGATGTGGTAAATTTCCAAATCCATTCAAACTTTCGAAAATTATACAATTACACAAAAACGATGATGTGCTTAACAGTAATAATTATCGGCTCATTTCCATTCTTTCGAACAACTAAAATATAATTCGAATATTTACTTAAATCCCGCCTCTTCAACTATTTTAATCAAATAAATGTGATATCTCCACAACAACATGGTTTCGTAGTAAATAGGTCTGCGTCTACCGCTGTAAATACTATAACTGAAGAAATATTGAAACAATTAAATATTGGTAATTATGTAGCTTGTGATTTGTCTAAAGCTTTCGATTTAGTTTATAACGACGTTTTACTGAGCAAATTAAGTCACTACGGTATCAGAGGTACATCATTGGATATGCTTGAGTCATATTTAAGTGGGCGGTTGCAATACACCGAAATTAAAGACGTGGGTCTTCAGGGTGACATCACGAGTCATCGATCGCAATTGGTTGCTAATTTTTTGATTTTGGGCCAATTGCTTTTTATTATTTATATAAATGATTTAGCAGCTAATATATCCGGATCAGTTACCCTATATGCCGACGACACCAACATTGTAATTGGCGCACCAAACCCCCGTGAGTTGGTTGAGATCAAGGTTCGTACCTATATACCAAGAGCTAACTTTTAATATGACGATCCTCTTTATATGAACAAAAAAGATGAAAATATAACTTTGTATTTATTAGTTAACAGTCAAGAAATACGCGCCTGTTAAGCCCGTTGTCCATATCAAAGAGAAATGTGTAGCGAGAAATAATAACGATATGCAACGAGAAATGTGTATGAGAAATGACTATCCATATCAGCGAGAAATTGAGGTAGTAAATAGTTTCATTTATGTATATAAATTCTTCCATTTTGTAGAAATATTCACATCAAAGCGAAGAAATATAAACTAAAAATTCTCACAAATTTCGCCGAACGAAATTTCGCCGGCCTCGTTCGTATTAGTACGGACTACCTCGCTCCGTTCCGTTCATATGGACATGCGTATATTTAAATTAATAGTTTCGAAATACACATTTTACATTTCTCGCTACACATTTCTCTTTGATATGGACAACGGGCTTTACCCTGCTGGGCTGTCTCAATCCATACCATCGCCGTCAAACGACAAGAATTTGCTACTGTTTTTATCTTTGTCTAACTACTACAAAATGCCATTGACAGATCGATCTTTTCAATCAAATCAATTCGACAAAGCCCTCGTTCCGTACTACTGCGAGGCGACGGGGACGAATCGTTGGACATGCGTAATTCATTTCAAATGATACCGGCGTTCGATTCATTTCCTTCAGTTCTTCATAAGACGTTGCTGGATATTAGGGTACGGGGTTTTAGTTTTATAACGGTTAGTAAATATTGATCGCTGTCAGTAATTATTAATACACTGTAATCTGTTATCAGTTACATTATCTGATGCTTCGATATAAAAGTAAGCCTGAATAAAAACAAATAAATGGTACATATCGCAGCTTACTGCGTTTTTTTGTTATCAAATGAATATTGTCTTATTTTCCCTTTTCACTAATACCACAGTATAGTATCTAACCAGTAGAGTCACTCTCTGTCGGTACCTTTGATCTTCGTGACACAAGTTTTAATATTTCGTACGAGCGCGCAATGGATACTGCGCATGGGGAAGTGAATATACAAGGACCTACACAAAGATAATTGCTTATATACAAGGATGGTTCGATAAATTGAAAAGCCGCTTGTACTAGAACATTTTACGTAAAATTAACCGCAATAATCAGAGTGATTTATATGATTAAGAATATTTTCGCTGAAGAAAATGTTTGTCAATTGAAAACGATCTACGGTACTTGTTTGGTTTGCAACAATGTTTTTAGGAATATAAAAAATAGTAAGTAGATCAGTGGATATTGCTTTTGACTATAGATATTTCTCATTGGCGGCGTGCCAAATTGGCTACTGACGCTGTACTGATATAATCTATTAAAATTTTCAAGTATTATAGTATAACAATTCTATATATATATATATATACCCATCTCATATCTTCATAGCTTTATCATTGGTAAAAATTTATAAACGCTCCGCATATTAATACTATTATTTAATAACCCTACTACCTGGAAGTAAATTAATTACATAAGCAAAGATTTCGTACAAAACCTGTATGTAGATATCATAATTAAAAAACATATGGTCTAATAATAATTATGGAAAATAAGTGGAATTGATAAAAGGTAAAATAAATCAATAAAACACAAATAATTATATTATTCTTATTATTAAACAATAATATTACAAATGATTTAAAATATTTAATATTTGGTTAATAAACTTCATCACTAAACTTCAATGCATTTAATACTTACTATTTACATAAAAGAAAAAATACCTAAATAAAATTAAAACTGAAAAACTACTACTATTTACTAAGATTTACAAATTTAAAGAAAACACAATTTCACGAGTACTATCAAATATTCGAAATACAAGAATGTGGAATGCTCATAACAACCATAACAGTAATCAGCTGTTTCAATTTTACCTTCCTGTATACTAATCGGCTACAGCGCAATGGATACTGCGCAAGTAATTTTTTGGTGGGATTACAAACACGAATTTTAAGGGAGTGAATCTACTGGATTGATACTATACTGTGCTAATACTAATCGTCCAACAACAACGCAGCTGCGGCTTTGTGGGCATGTACGCCTACTATTCAGGTCCGTCCCTCTTAGAGCCGACTAGAATACTATTGACATTCTATCGATAGGTCGCGAAGAATATCCCGGCATAAGGTGACCTCGTAACATTTCTAACCAATCCAAAGAAAGGGCGCGAACGCGTCATCATGTATGCTCGTTTTAAAAAGTATAAATAGTGCATATATGTATGTAATAAACGGTTTGTGGTTTTGAAGCTAGTACATTTAATGTTGGAATTGCTAATAATAAGATGTAGTAGTTCCATTAATATATTCTCTCAAAAATCATGTTTGTAAATACAATTAAAATACGAAATACTAATAATAACATGTGGTTTGACAAATGTAAATAAGAAGATAATATTTGTAGGAATAAAAAGACCTACCATTTTGTTTTTCAAATTTTGTGGTAATCTATTTAAAAGTTTTCTTCTTTTGCAATCTTCGGTTTGAAAATGTTTACTGCTCCTTTTATATTCAATTGAAAATTTCTTGTTCCTTTGACATTTTTCAATCGATGGATTTCTAATGTATGTATATTATTAGGAAATTTATGAAATGCTATTTGTTCTCCTCTTTTCGCTCTTAATGGATTACTTTTGCAACCAGCTATCTTGGAAATAGTTCCTGGCACTTTTACCTTATACATATGGTAGGTATTAGAGTATTTAATTTATTATGACATAAGTACCTATGTATATGCACTACTTTACTTTTTAAAAAGAGCATACATGATGACGCGTTCGCGCCATTTTTTTTGATTGGTTAAAAAGTTACGAGGTAACCTGGGTTGAGATGGGGGTGTCGTATTGAAGCAATTGACATCCTGGTTTGATGCAAATGAACTTGTATTAAATACGAATAAAACAAATATTTTATATTTTAATGCCAGGTTCATTAACTATATTTTCCGATAGATTTTGTTTAAGGGGGAACTATCTAGTTGCATTCGCCACAAATTGCCACAACGCGGCGCCACTTGTACTATTTTCTATGCAAGCATAATATTATTTGGTGGATGAAATTTTACAACCTTACAACGGGTGCAACAAAGAGAAACATATGAGAAAGAGATATCCTCAAAATATGTAGCGTAACCTTGATCGTATAATTCCATTGAAAAAGGGTAAACGACGATAAAGTGGCGCTATTTCGGGATGAGACAATTATTTTTTAATTTACATTTGGCGCGGTATTTAAAAATAGTGGAAGAGTGGCATTATTATAAAAGATTATGTTTATGGCGTCGGTATGTATTTTTATGTGTGAAAATTACAGTATGCCGATATATTATATATGTATTTATGAACAAAAAACTAAAGATTTATATCAAAATAACAGAACGCATACGACGATGACATGGTAGGTATATTGTATATATATGTATATAGCGTGTCCAGAGATATCGTTTCATAGCAGCATATTGGTAGAGTAAATATATGTATATAGGAATGTTCATTTGAAAATCTCTCACCGTAAATCTTCGAAAATCTAGAAAATTACAAAAAAATTTCTTAAACACCTAAGAAGTATTGTCGAGGAAGACAACTTTTGATGCAAAACCTGGCTCACCTACTTGAAAACCGTACCTCCTGGATCACCCTGGAAGTATACTTCACGTCTCTTCAAAATCTACATTGTGGCGTTTAGTTTTTGAAATTGATTGATTCGACCAAACCCTATTTTAAATTCCCTTCGGCTGATTAAGATGTTTTATTTTTACTTTTAGTTATTTAAAATTTTCTTTAATATTTTTTTTAAGAAAAATTCAATGTAATAAGTTTTCGAAATGTTGTTCATTGTTCGTTAAACAATGATATTGGCGTTGTTCGAAACTGCAGCGTACGTTTTCAAAAACTTTTCTTTGACTTCCACGACAGGTTGCAGTAATCCTGTGACGAAGTTCTTCTAAATTTTCAAGTTGAGGTGAAAATTCAATGGGCTTTAGGTAACCCCATAGTAAAAATATATTCAGGAATACATTGCCTAACCACTGCCGTACTGGAAGAACATAATGAGGAGAAACTCCATCGTGTTGCAAATGTAATTCATCCTCATCAAGTAGAGATTGCCATATCTATCCAGTTGATTTTCGAGAGTGTCAGTAATCAATGGATGAATAGTATTTTCTACCATATCCTTCGTCATTTAGATTATCATTAAAAACAATGACCGAATTACTTAGTCGCCCAAGATGCCTGCCCATATATTAAATTTTTCAGGGTATTGAATATGTCCTTCTACAAGCAAATGAAGGTTTGAGTTACTTCAATTTCTGAGTAATGTTTATTTACAATTCCATGCAAATAAAAAGCACATTCATCACTGCAACAATTTTTTTTTCAAATGAAGACGCTACATATTATTATCTCTTTATAAATGTTATTTACATGTGCATTCATTTATATATAAATCTTTTGTTTATAAATAAATATATAATGCGTGGCCGTCTTGTAATTTTCTTTTATTGCAGCCCTCGTTTTCTCTATATAAATATTTCTAATCGCTTGTTTGTCATTTGTATTGTCCAGAAACTAATGCCTGCTCTTCACGTTGGCAAATATATGTGCCAATAGTTGTTACCAATACGTTCGGCCAACATGTAGAAGGGGGTTTCTGGTCACTTTGGTAGGTGTTATAGTGTTGGCGTACATGTTGGGGGGAGATCCGTGTTGTGTCGGTCTTTCAATGCAGAGCAAAGGGTTTTAGTGGCGTGTAGGTAGAATGATGGCCGCCGCGTCCACACGTTAGCCACGTGGCCGCACGTATTGGCAACAACTATTGGCACATATATTTGCCAACGTGAAGAGCAGTTACAGTACATATTTGCTTTTGCATGTTGGACATGATCCTAAAAGGTAAAGACATAGGCATAGGCTTATCTCTGGGTATAGCACAGTGAGGTGGGAGTGAGATCAAAGTTATTCGGGGTGTTACATTCCTACTTTATATTAAAATTTAAAATTGCCGCCATTCATTGAAAGTTTGTTGTAAATGTACAAATGCTGGGGCGCCATCTCTTCAAAAACTGCTGAACTTGTTGAACAGTAGTTATCCTTTTCTAACACATTAAGTAATAGGAACGTAATCTTTAAATCTAATAATTTATGTTATTACACGTTATTTGACTAAACGCTTTGAGATGAAGGTTTTTACTGGTTTTCCCGATGTGAAGACCCTAATATAAATGCCATTTATTCCTTCAATTTTAAATAAACGATCCTCAAAGTAACAAAATTGTATGGCGCGAAATACAACAAATGTTATAAACATCTAATTATCATATAAAATACGTGTTCACACTCCATATTATATGCCAAACACGTAACATAAATTTTACTTCGATTGAACCACTAATTTGCCTTTTTATTAGCTTTGAAAATTCAAATAATTTTAACCTCATATTCAACCTGATAGTTCCCCCTTAACTTTTGGGTCTTACTTCTGACTGCCGATTGAATTAGAATCAGCATAGCGACGCATTGGCAAAAGAAATAAAGAAAAGGTTATATATTTTACAAAGACTGAAACCAATATGTTCAGTTGATGTTGACACATTAAGAACAGTATACTTTGCTCACTTTCGATCATTGGCCCTTTATTTTGGGGATATAACGCGAATGTGAATTGCATGTTGCTTTTACAAAAACGAGCCATCCGCATCATAAAAAATCTACAATTCAGAGATTCATGCCGAGAACATTTTATAAATTTAAAAATACCAACAGTTTATAACCTGTACATTCTTTCTTTGGCAAATTTCGCGCATACTATATTCATAAATTTCAAAGAAACGCTGAGGTTCATCGATACAACACCAGAGAGTCGAGCTTTATTGTAAGGTCTCAGGCAGCAAACTCAGTTACATTTCATTAGTCTTATATGGGCATTGCTAATAGAATTTACAACAAATTACCGAGTAGCATTAAAGACTTGTCAGAACTTGGATTTGAAACTAAACTTAAGCAATTGGTCTTTAAAAAAAGCTATTATTCTTTGGACGAGTTCATGGGTGATCTTCTCGCCATTTTGTCTTAGTACTCCATTCTACACCTGGCCGCGGATTTTCAAATGGCTATATTCAATATTTGGGCGACGTAGTTACTTATTACCTATATGTGTTTTATATTATATGTATTGTTTGTTCATAAGTAGTTAGTGTGTTAGTGTAAGTCCAAAGTATTGATGATGCATACGGTTATACCGGAAGTGACTGTCAACTTTGTTATTTTAAATGGAATACCCTATATATTCTTGCATTTTTCAATTTCTCGTTCAACTTTGAAATAAATTTAATACAACAACTATGTTGATATTTTTTGCTGTTTGACATATTTGCATTTTTTTAAATTTTTGACAGACGGAGGAGTGTATTTGAACTTCTGTGACTGTAAAGGTATTTAATTTGAAAAATTGAAAATTTGTAGAACAGTTGACCGTATAGAATAGAACTAGAAACCGAATAAATTTTGTTGAAAACACTATACAGCGTATCCGAAAATGACGGTTAAATTTCCGAATAGAAAAGTGTCAACACTTTTTTTTTAAATACAAGTACCTATTTTTCTCTTTCTTATCAAACTGCCCTTATGGTCGGGATACACGATGACACCGACACCGACACAAGTATCGATCGTGTCCACACGGTAAGCAATTTTTTGTGTCGACATTGGTGTATACATTTAGTATCCCGGCTCTCACTTCAGCCAGACACTCTAAACAGCGTGTCTCCACGGCAGACACACGGACACTGAGCGACACCGCAACAATGTCCGCCACTCAGTATTGCGGCGGTGGACACACGTAGACACTCGATGTATACACCGAGTGTCTGGTGTCGAGTGTCGTCGTGTATCCCGACCATTACAAAAATACAAAAAGTCTTATTCATTACGCATCTAAAATCGAGCTTTTCATCTGCCTGAGGTTTGCAGTGAAAACATGCACGTATTATTATGTATCGAGATTTATTTTCTAGAGCTGCAAATACATATTTAAATAAATGATATTGCCTGTTATAGAAAATACATTGTATTGTCTTTCTATTGTCATTTCACAAAAATGCTATTAAATTATAAAAATTATAAAAATGGTGTACTTGGTGTTAAAGCTTGAAGTTCTAATTTATAATATTTTAATCTATATTACAAGCATTGTCTTTGTATAACCGACAAACTACAGTAACACCAATATTTACTCACGTTGCAGAGGGTATACTGACCCTCCGCCTATTCGGAACAAAATATTGTGCGGCAGATGGCACTGTCGATATGTGTCCGGATACATTTGGTTCTCGTTATAAATATAAGAAGGATAGAATGGGAAAGTCCCGACAGCGATTCTGTGAAAACCGTAGTATTGCGAATCAAGGCCGTACTATTACGAGGTATGGTTGCATTTACTTAAGCGTACTATTGCAAATTACGCACTATTCGGGGTATTGCTGCATTCAGTTCTATTAAGGATAATCGATTGAATAAGTTTTGCTTCTATTACATCGGCACACGAATATTGTACATTTGGCGTACTTCATTTATTGTAACTAGGTCCGAGTTAATTCATAATTACGTGTTGTAATGCTACAAGCATTTACAACTTATGAAGTGTATATAATTGGTTTTTTGTTTGCAGGGTGATGTACATCATAAGGGTTCAATGAGAAACCTTTTATTTGAAGAATGGGCTGCTGTATCAAAGCTAGTAAAATATCAACCAATCGATGATATAAAAGACTATTTTGGGGTGAAATTTGCATTGTATTTTGCTTGGTTAGGATTTTATACGCATATGCTAATACCGGCGTCAATAGTGGGATTGTTAAGTCTGTTGTACGGATGGTTTACTTATAGTACAGATCGCTTTAGTCAGGATATCTGCCAGTCGGATGTAGTTATGTGCCCTCTCTGTGATAGAATTTGTAGTTTTTGGAAGCTGAGTGAAGGATGCACTTATTCTCGAATAGCTCATTTTATTGATAACCCTATGACAATATTCTTTGCAGTATTTATGTCTGTCTGGGCAACTATTTATCTAGAATTATGGAAACGATATAGTGCTGAAATTACCCATAGATGGGGTTTAACCGGATTTGATCTACAAGCCGAACCGCCAAGACCAGAATACCTTACCAGATTACATAACGCGAAGAAAAAGAAATTAAATGTGGTAACATTATTGGATGAACCAGCTGTTTCATTTTGGAAAGTGAAATTACCATCCATTATATTTAGTTTTTCTGTTGCTATTTTATGGGTATGTATTTAAAGTTTTAACTATGTTTGCATAAACTGTTAGCATGTTGTGTGTGAATTTATGTATGCATTCAATGTTTAAATTTAAAATTATCAAATGTTTAGAAAAGTATTTAGTATTCTTTTCATACATTGCAATAAAATGAAGTATTTAACTATTATATTTCACTTTTAAATATTGGTACTGTATTTCTATAATCGTGAGTCACAGATTAATTAGAAGAGCAACTGATTTTTGCATTGTGATCTATGCAGGGTCCCGTGAATTCATTGTATTTGAATTAGCCATGTAGTGTAATCCATTGGTTTACGTTCACGTAGTTTATCATTTTATAGAAACATGTTAGGCAAATATTATATTGTTACGTTTTAGGGTTTTTAAATAATCGTCAGGCGATAATATTTTCACAGAAGTATTTATTTAAACTAATTTAACACTGAACAATTACTTAGTAACCAAGAACACTAACTAAAACTATTTATTTTAACTAACACAAATTATTTCTAGGTATACACGTTTCGTATTTATTTTCACGGACTCCGTTCTAATTACGCGCTAGTTCAAGATTGTCCCCAACTGTCCCCTCATACGAGGTTCTCGCCCTTATACATATCCTAAAGATATAGTTTCTAGAATTTACTAGGCTACACTAGACCGTTCATGAACGCCTGCTCTGGAATGTCTCCAGAATACGCGCGAACCATCCAGATAATACAGTAAACTGCACGGGCACTACATGGCGTTATTCTTAACAATATAAAATGTATCTCTTTTGATTTTGGGTTTTCTCTAAAGGTCCATAGTGATCAATATGAATTGTGTTAAAAGGTAAATTTCCATTAGGAATATTATTCAAACAACCTCGGTCTTTACCTAGTGGTGAATAGCTAATACATTTCAAACAATTATTAATATAATTCTTTATGGTATCCACTAAATTTGGGAACCAATGTTTTCATTATTAAATCAACAGTTTTATTAATACCTAAATGGCCCATATTGTCGTGATACAAATTAATAACTTGTGCTTGCATACTACTAGGAACAACGAATAACAAATCTTGTTTTAATGCTAAATTCTTTTCCATAGTGTTGTCATTCAGAATTAAAATTTGTCTACTTAATGCATCCGCGTGTAGCATGTTTTTACCATTCCTATGCTCTAACTTGTAGTCGTAGTCCTGTAAAATTAATGCCCATCTTAAGATTCTATTATTTATTTCTTTTTTTGCCAAAGCTAATTTAATACTATTACAATCGGTACAATGGTAAACGGAATTCCTTGCAAGTAGACTCGAAATCTTTGCAACGCGTTTACTATAGCCAACATTTCAAGTTCGAAACTATGATACCTACTTTCGACCTCAGTTGTTCTCTTACTGAAATAGAAGACGGGATGAAATTTGTCATCATTCTGTTTCTGTACCAAAACTGCTCCAAATCCAATTGTAGAGGTCCATTATCTCTAGATAGCCTTTGGTTAGCATGTCGAAACCAGTTCGCCAAATGGTCTTTAAAGTCTTCGTCTTTCAGTCCGGGTAATTTTTTTCTTGCAGCTGCTAAAATAGTTTGTCTTGTAGTATACGTCATCAGCAAAAAATAGATATGTACTTACACTTGCATACACTTATTAAACTTAAATCTTGTAATTTATAATTGCCTTTGGCACAACAGTAATCAAAACAACAAACAAAAAACTTCACACATACCTGCTTTAGGGGTCAAGAAACAAGATACACATGAGATACACGTGACGCGACGCTATAAAGATGTCAAACTTTATCCTCTTTCCCATGGTATAATATGTAAGATAAAATCACGCGCACGCGTCTAGATTGATTATACTGAAGCATTTCCAGAATTCAACACGAACTAATGTTATAAATTATATATGATTGATTGTGAGACAAAGCAGAGGACGAGAACGTTGATATAGCAGTAACGCATATTTGATAAAATACGTGAGAATAATTTTGAAAACGCTTGTAATATGATTTTACCTATGACATTTATACTATAGCATTTTATATATAAATTTTATATATAAATCCTAAGCCCGCCACTTTTAAATTATGTCAGACTAATATTTTATCTCTAATAAAAAGATACATAAATCTAATAAATTTTATATATCTCCAAATAATTAAAACAAGAAATTCATTTCTGGTGTGATGTTTTTTTGCTAAAAGATTATTCTTTGAGTGTTCAGCTTGATACGCCCAAAAGATGATATTTGGCCAATGTTTCTTAAATGAACATCTAAAATATGTTATCATTAAGTACATTTGGAAGATGTTAATATTGCGATGTCAAATTTGTAATGTATAAGCAATGTTTGCACTGAGATGTTCAAATGTTGTCTTCTATCTAACATCTTTTCGATATAAACAACACAATGTTTGAAATGCGATATGTTTGAGAGATTTTGTGACATCGCAATAACGTTACGTGTCAAGTGGGTGGCCTTTTCAAAATTAAAACTCCCGCAAACTTTAAATAAATATACATATATTGAAATTCCTTCTTTCTTACAAGCGGTTTACAAACATTCGACACACTCCCTTCTACCCTCCGTTCACATGAGTACCAACCTTATATTTAAGGCGCGAATATTCAAATCACAAAAGTTGAATATTACAGAATGAATAAATAAGGTATTAAAAAGTACTAAATTATTTCAAATTTTGTTCACAAATTAGCCCCATTCAGTTCCAAACATTTATTAATTCGTTTTAGCACTTGATTACTAGTGACCTTTTGTATTTGCGCTTCTGTTAATTTATGAATTTAGTGCTACTCGTATTCTTTCTTTTGTTTCCTCTGCATTTGTCCTTTTTTGTCCTTAACATAGCCCCAAAGGAAAACTTCCATAGGGGTCAGGTGTGGTGAACGTGGAGGCCACAAGTAGGGACCTGCGTTTGCAATAAACTTTCCGTCACATAACCTCTCTAAAAATAAGTGTACATCTCTTGTGCTGTGAGCCAGTGCACCATCCATTTGATACCAAGCAGTATTTGATTCGATGATAGGCAGTGTATCAAGTTATTCTTCTATAATGGTGCGCAATATATCTAAATACCTTTCGCCATTTAAATTTCCGTTATAAAAATGTACACAAAGTATGCGATTATCTTTTAATGCGCAAAAAACATTATATTGCCAACTTTCCTGATATCCCCTTTCTCTCGTTACATGGGGATTTGCGGCTGCCCAAAAATGACTATTAAAGAGGCCATTTTTGGTAAATTTAGCTTTGTCAGTCCAAATGATTTTCTTCGTAAAATTTTCGTCGTCGTGACAAGCTATGGTGAAGAATTCACAAAAATTAACCCTATTTGAGAAATCCTGCGGATGTAAGTGCTGTACCTGCTGGTATGAAAATGGTGTCCATTTTTGTCTTTTTAATACCCTTTGAACTGACATTGTGGAAATTTCCAAAGTTGTCGCTGCTTCTTGAAGAGATGCAGTGGGGTTGGTATAGAAATACCCCATAACACCAATTTCAACTTCTTCGTCATCAATTATTTTATTTTGTTTTAATTTTGTCCATGTTCTAAACAATTTTTAACTAACCGTCGCACTACATCTTTAGATGGATTTGACCTGTCCTGATACCTTTGTCGAAATAAGCACATGTTCGCCTTAAACACGCGACAGCGTGGTGTTCACAAAATCGAGAACATGCAAATTTTTAACTAAAATCGTATAAAAAAATTACATGTCATGTAGTAGGTAGCTATCCTTTATTACAGTCACTTAAAATGAACCGAAAACGTAACGAATCGAGCACATGTGGTTATTTACGTATTTCTGCAATAAATAATAAGTTTGATACACTTTGTTCATTAATTTATTAACCGTTACACAAAAGTAATGCATCAAACATGAAAAACAACTGATATATTACTGGAATATTTTAACTGCTACTTATTACTGAATGGCGGGAATTTTTAAATTTTAAATTGGAAAACAACAGTACACATATCGTCTGCTTAATAAGAACATTGCCTAACTCCACTAATAAAATTTGGATTTTAGTGCCATCTGTATCTTAATATGAGTGGCTATCGATTCAGAAAACTACCTATATCAAAATAAATTGTGTACGCTCATAAATGACGAAACAGAAATCTGCCTAACTTACGTCAGTAAAAAAGCGCCAGAAAACTGCCTAAATCCGCATTATATTAAGATTATGTGAGCCATAATTGCATCTTACCATTCTCAATATGTTTTACTTTTATTGCAAATACACCCTGTATATTACTATAAATAATATTATTTCAGAATATTTTCAGTTAAAATACATACAATACTTGTACCTATTGCGATAACTTATAAAACAAATAAGTTTTTATTATTAGTTAAACTTTTCATCAGGTAAGTTAACAATTTGCCTAACTGCCACAGAAATCTAAAAAATAAGGGGAAATATGCCTAACTCCATTATTTTTTTCAAAAATTATTTTTTTAATTTATTTATTATAGACTTCTAAAAACTGTATCAAAATAAGTATCTGAACAAGATAACACACACATAGGTAAGGGAAATCCACAAAATTAAACGTGTTTAGCTCTCCTGTAAAATTTCATGAAATGGAGTTAGGCAATTTTCTTATTACTATAATGAGGGTTTCTGGGTGTTGACCGTGTCATGGTAGTAAAATATATACAGTACAAAATAAAAATAAAATGCACAAGATATACAATGAACTCGACGTTTCGCCCCTAATGTAAGCGGCTTCTTCAGGAGCAAAGAGGTAAACTGGGTGGGTACCAGAAGGCCACGGTAACTCGACGTGTAAACCACGCTAAGAGCGAAAACCTTCTGGTAGGTGAGGGGCGTCAGAAGGTCATGGTAACTCGACGTGTCAACCACGCTAGAGGCGAAAACCTTCTGACAAGGAAAGACCGATTTGCAGGGGTATATATACGACTGTGCAGCGATGCGGATCAGTGAACACTGGTTGTTGAAGCGGAAAGGACCGGTTTCCAAATGCTAGAGAGTTGGTGACTATCGTCGCGATTGAGATTCTGAGGATGTTTTTTAATCTCGATCGCTTCCCTTATCTTTCGAGGAAAATAGTGTTGTGACTTACTTACGACAGATGTCTAATTACTTAATAAAGGGATGTCAACTCCATCAATCATTTGTACTCTTATTGTATGATAAATATCTATTTTTCACGTTATTATTACACATTAGCTTTTTGTTCACTGTACTACTTTCTGAATTATTTTACTTTCTACAAAAAGTAGTTTCCAGAGGAATGTAGAGGTCTAAAATTTAGGTAATGATTAAGAAAAGTATTATATCAAACGCACTATTGTCAGTTTTACAAAACAATATGGGATGTTACCAAACCTTTTTAAAATATTATATTAATTTACATCTACAGTACTTAATTAATGTTTTACTTCTATTTCTTAGTGCGTTTAAAATTAGAGCCAGTACGTGTTTGCGTTTCCGTAGCTAAATGGCGTACTCTGAGTTATTTTGAAAAAAAAAAGTGAAATTGCTTGGTATATGGAAGTTAAAAACAAATGAATCTCCAATTACTTGTATTTAGCAACATTTTTGTTGTAGTTACAGTCTAGCTGACGACTTCTGTGGGTGGGAGAAAACAACTGAGCAGACACACACAGCACAGGCGCTTTGAATAATATAGAGCACTGTAAGCTAAAGTAATTAACGAAGATTTTGGAAACCTCATAATACTCACGATTAATCTGCTGGGATAAGCGACAGAATCGGCCGACTATTAGTAGTTAAGTGTATCCCAACAATACCATCGAGAAATATGTTCAACAATTTTAAAAATCTAAAAAATAATGTTTTTTGTGAGGGTGAAGAAGCTTAAAATTTTATCCCTCTTGACAGATTACAAAGTACTACTTTTTATAACTTTTTTTCACTGGAAGAAAGTGAGTACTTTCGTCTCGGCTATGTACACGTAAGTAAGAAATGTCAAAATGACAGTTATTAAATGTGCATTGCATGAAGGCCATGTTCCTTGAACGTTTCGAAATGTCTATAGGTACTATAGTGGAATTTTCCTGAGTTAAAGTCGTATCAAATCGTCGCTTTTCTCGTCACAGAAAAAATAGTGTATTATACATACACGGGTAAAAACACTAGATTTTAGCTCTTGATGTTTTGACAACCTCGAGCTAAAATGTAATAATTGTTTTCCCTTGTACAGTAAGAGTCAAAACTATTGACTGAGTTGGTTAACCTGATTTTTGTTATAGTTGCCATTTCACGAATAATCTCATGAGCTATGTAATGGCGGGTCTTATGTAATTACTTCGTTTACGTATATTGTAACATCGAGGGTGGCAATTGCTTTGACAGCTATTACTAATCGTGACATGATGTTATCAACATTGCTATCAATGAAAGAAGCAGTTAGTGAAACACTCAAATGCTCACACGAAAGAAATATATACCAAGCTACTGATTTATTCGATTAGCTGACAGTGCCGAACTGAATATTACCAATTACAAAACTTGAAATGTGGTCCAAAAGGGCTGTCAACTCAATCAATCATTTGTACTCTTATTGTATAATAAATATCTATTTTTCACGTTTTTTTACACATTAGCTTTTTGTTCACTGTACTACTATTGTTTTTTACTGTTTTTGCATAGCTGCAACTGTAGGAGAGTAAATATATGTGTATCGCCCCTAATTTTAAGCGCTTTACGCAATAGAACTAATTAGTTACTCTTTGAAAATAATTTAGATATGGATATCTTAGGAAAAAATATTGGATTTTTTTCTGTACATCCTGTAGGGTTTTGTAGCGTTATAATACTGCATTTGTGTAGGTGTGTACTAGTTGTTTGGAGTTTTGGAATAACACAAATTGAAATAATACACAAAGGGCTTACATCTGGTCCGGTAATACGAATTAATAACAGAATTATTTTTGTTTTCAATTAATTATTAATATTATTGCTTGCAAATTTCAAATCGATACTTTTGATTTTCGTATATTCTTTTAACTGATATTGTATCCTGTATATACTACTTTAATATCTGTGCCGGAAAAAAATTAAACCTCCACGCAGAATATAAATATATATCTGCCTAATGTCTTTGCTTCCCTGATTCGTAACCGTTAGAGTTTACTGAGCTGCATCCCCTACGGTATTGTGGTTACGCCGACGATCTTGAAAAGTTATTTCTCAGGTGCTGCTTAGTTTGTACCTATCCTCACCGTTAAAATTACTCGGATATTTCATAATTTTTAGTGAGTCACGAGTTAATCTCTAATGGTACTGCGTTGTTGTGGGACTAACATTCTCGTAGTTAATGTGGTGATCCTTACCTTAGAGCAGGTGCTCGGCTGCTGCAAACCTTTTCGTGTATCCATGTTGGCTATGATGTTCCGTAAATCTGCACTAGATGCCTTTCCCTCTTTGTCCATTGTAACTTTCCTCGCAATTGCCTTGATGTTTATAGATGCCTTTGGTGTGTAGTTTACGTAGCTTAGGTGGGACCAAGGAGCATATCATATAAGAGTGACGCATTCCACGCTAAAAATTAGAGCCGTACACAAGCGCCGCCCTGATGGTTGTCTGGTAGTACTAAATTTGTAAACAACGGCAATGGCGGTACTTTTAAATTAGTACAATGCTTTTTTTGGTTGTAAATATACTCTAAACACGTGTTTCGATCTTGTTTGATCTCATGAGTGCAATATATCCATAAATATATAATCACAGACACGTATTTACGTGTATAAATAAAAATAAATTTGGTAAAAAATAAAGTTAAATTCTAACAAAAATAAATATTAAAAATTCAATAAATGACATGTATATAAATAATAAACATTCTCTCGCATATAATAAAAATACATTAATAAATAAAACAATAGCCTTGAAAAAATAACAAAATAAACTATGTACTCATAACAATAAATAAACTGAAATTCTAATAAGCAACTACATCACGTAAGAACAATTCTTCATATGCACAATAGACTAGAAATGTCTTACCCTCTACAAATGCATCAGCTGTCTAATTTTTCTTGCGTTTCAATTATCAGATCTGTCTGACCGACAAATATCATCATGAAATTTCGTAATAATTAAACTCATAGATATATTTAACAGCCGTTCTTGAACCAAAGTTTGATGACCTGAATTAACACAAGCATACCATGAAAAGCTAACCTTCCGCAAAGTTACCAACATTTTCTTCTGAATAGACTATACATGACCAAATGATATTAGCAAGACAACCATCCTATCGTAAATGTTATTAACATATAATACCAAACTAAAAGTGGGATAGAGAAGATTATTTGAATCACCAAATTCCTTAAACATTGTAAATGTATGATGAGGTTCTACGTTACCAGAGAATAAAGAAGATTTACAAACTTCACAATCGGGTAAATTAAGTTTTTTTAGGAAGAATCCAGAGACATAGGTGACAGCTTGATAATTAAAATCAATTTCTTCATTAATCGGAACATTTAGAGAAGAAGCTTCTAGTTCGTTCTTATCCAATGCACAAGTCCTAGCACTTTTAGGTTCAATAGAAGTCATAAAAGATTGCACATTACTTAATATATGCCCACTATCTTCCTCACAATTGAACCCGAGAGAATGAGAAGACACTAAATTATTTAGAATACAAGTTTTAAAATTGGCAGTGAACTGATGGCAACTTGGATGTGCATTAAGACCACCGCACTGACGTATGACACCAAATAAATTCTCCAAATTACTATAACAATTAATAAAATAAAACAACAATTGATAATAACGAAACTTACCCGGAACTTGTGCTTCTTTTGTTCATAACCTCAAAGCACTACGTCATCATGATTTGCATTTTTATTGATTTTTATTGTATCCTCAATATTGTACACCGTCGCCATGTCGCTTTCTCTTATAGTTAATCATAATTATTGATAGATTTCTTAATGATAAGAGCCACAAAAAGACCTTCTGGTGAAAATATTGCTATAAACTGGCTCATATTTCATATCAAAACCTCTTGTGATGTTTGATTATAATTGCTTTAAATATAAAGCCTACACAGACTTGGCAACAATACTATATTTAGTTCTACCAGACAGTTCGCAGGCGGCGAAATTTCAAATTTGAAGGAAACACCCGTGGGTGGGACTATGTGCATTGTAAATATCTATGTATCGACTTGTGTCCACCTTGTGTCTATCGAATTGGTACTGTGCGCTCATTGCTGCAGTAGATACCGCTAGAAAATACATCGCCTAGGAAGCAACACCGGCAAGGGTGTCGCCTGTGAAATAGCAAATATCGCCTTTACATATAGCAGCAGATGTAAGAGCGATACTGGTAGATAGAGGAAGATTAGGCGGTAATAAACTTCAAATTTTCCAGATGTGTCTTTTTCAATATAAGGGCGATAAATGTACAGAAATGTTCTTTCCTGTTTGGTGAACGAAACATATTTTTTGAATATATTATTATTTCGATTGTTTTTGCTAATAATTCAAAATAATACAAATATGAAAGTTAACCAGGACCAATGGACCACATTTCTAGATTTTTACGAAGTGCACCCTGGATTATTAACAAATAAATTTAGTGATCCTACGGGCAGAGCACATTCTACATTATGGAATTGTATTGTGAACCAATTATTGACCTACATATAGAGGAATGGAGAAAGGTGGCTTAAAAAAGTTATTTAACAGTACTTAATTCGGTGACATTCATTCTCATGAAAATACGATTTAATACGTATCTCGCCATTTCTTTATTTAAACGAAACAGGTCCATAAAATATGCGTCATTTAAGAATAAATGGTTCGCTTGCATCTGTTAGAGCTCTCTTTCACTATTCTGTTGCCGTATTTTCTCAAGCCGTTCATGATCATTTACAGCAATTGCATTTATATTGTGTATAAATATATTTTATTGTTACCTGTATATACAATATATACAGGCTGTCTTTGAAATAAAAGTAAAGAATATTAAGAATGGTAATATAAATCCAAAACATTTTTGTCCAATTACGATGCGAATGCCAAAATTAAAATCTCCCTTATAAATTGTAATATGCGCCGCTTATTGAATCGAGAATGTTCACCTCGATCAATCTAACACAAGAACAGCTGCCGATGTTATAAAAACTACAAGATAACGCTGATGTGCAGTTTTTTTTAAATAGCTTTGAATGAAGAGTTCAATAATGTACACGTTAAGTATCGCCTGTCGCTGCATCTGCCCTCCGCTACATACATACATACATACATACAATCGGTTGCAATTTTCAACAGTGGCGCGACGAATATTTTATAAATATCTTTGTAATTTTTTTCCTCGCGACTGGGAAGGAATTTGCGCAAAATATTGGATTTAAGTTTAATAAAATAATATCTTTCCGTTTTTCATAGTCTTTACTTCTATTTCAAATACACCCTGTATATGGTAGCATCTAAAATTAAATTTATTGCTCTATATTGTTATCTTTTTATTCCAAGACGTACTCTTTCTGTAGAAACAGGTTATAAATGTTTTAATTAAATGACGCATGGAAATTCTCCGACGAAAATTTAATACAACTATAATTGAAATTTAAAGTTAATTTGACACTGCCTATATTCAAGCGTGAATTAAACTAAAAAAAAAAAATTTGACAGTTTTTCTCCAATATATTTAGAAAAGGTAATACATTGGCAATGCCTACCACTACCAATACCCAAGATTGCCGAACCTCAGGCGATAGTGGCACGTAGTACCATTTTTAAGTATTCTCGCTTGCGATTTATCGCTATCTACCCTAGCGTAGCGATGGTAGATATCTACAATGCACATAGTCCCATAACTGGTCTTTGTTTGGCGGGAGTAACTGCCTTGTCTTCTTGACGGTATTAAATCGTACAGTTATGTTTTTCTTCAATGTTTTCTATAACCACAAAACCGTAACGGATGCAGCTCAGCGAACTGTAACAGTTACGAATTAGCGTAGCTAAGAAGAAATTAGGTATAAAACGAGGAACAAAAGACTATATCAATCTTTAGAATTCTTGCGAAGGAGCAGACAGGATGCGCGAAACGTCAAGTGTAAACTTTTCCATGCGACAACACCGGAAAATGTTATTTTTATGATATAAAAGAACACGTATATACGTTTTATAAAAAACGCATAATCAGAAATATTTTCGAAAGTTTCTTTATTACTGCGATGTCTTGAGAACCATTAATGGTATTGCAGGCGACCTACTTACTTTACTATGTAAATTTTTTATACAACAGACTTGAAGTGAATTTGACATTGTATGTTTAGTGCAAATATACAGTAGTGATAGAATTCGCATCCAAAGTTTTGTTGCTATGTTGTCTGGTTGCATCATAGTGATATGCATTTTGCTTTCTTTTGCTTTCTTCGTGAAGTGCTTTATGCTGTCTACTTTTTGTTTATGATTAATTTTGTTTTATATTTTCCAAAGTGTAATTAGAGAAGCCAGCAGTGTATCAAGGAATATTATGTGTATATTGTGTAAGACAGTTATATTTTGTCTACATATGGTTTGATAAATGATGGGAAGCTTGAATTATGGATTAGTACAATCTGTTCAAGAAAACATAGTGAAACATGGGATTTTACGATTGTTGTTTATTAAACAGTCTGTGATAATCATTGCGCCATTCTTTTCAGAATTAACTCTTAAGAGAAGAGCAATATTAATTATTTTGAAGATAATGTCACCATAAATAAACGTGAAACAACTTGAGCATTAAGAATATTACATTTTGATATCGTGTTGGAAGATATACTCCAATGCTATCTGGATACAATTCTGCTTGCAAGTATTTTAAAATTTGTTGAAGCAGCAGTAACGTCGTGGTCATTATTATATCATTTACATTATATCTATTTACGTCAATGTTTTACCTTTGTTCTAATTGCAATTACGATAACAATAAACAGGTTTCATAAAGTTCGTCTTATTTTATCCTTTTCTGCTTACTTCTTAATTAAAATAGTGTTTTCGAAATACATTTAGGAAAAGGTCTAGGAAAATGTCACTGCAAGATGTGTGTACTTCTAGGTTAATTATTTTTTATAAATGGAACAAGTGCTAACCCGAGAGACAAAATTTATATTTCAATGTGTTTTCAACGACGCGACAGTGGGTTTGTTTAATTCAGGTAAATTTCGGTAACTCCAAACACCATGTCATTATCAGTCGAATACCAAATCATTCGGTATTTGGTTGATAATGTCGAACCACGCGTTATCGAAACACGTGTCCCGAATTAATTTAAAAGTTTGTGTTTGGGGTTATAATAAAACTAGAGTTTTATAGTAAATCTTTAGAATTTCATTATGGTCTTGATAATGACAGCTTCGCTGTTGAAACTCGTTATCAAATGTTTGTTAATGTGCCATAATCCCTTTTCTAATGCCGATTTTTTTTATTACGTAATGTATGTATTAGTCATATCATACAAGATTATTTGTCATTTTTTTCTACTGTAAATATAAATTTCTAATACATATTATATAAAGTGATAAATATATAAATTAAAATATAATTTGTTAATTTATACAGGGTGTATTTGAAATAAAAGTAAAGACTATGAAAAATGGAAAGATATTATTTTATTAAACTTAAATCCAAAATATTTTGCGCAAATTCCTTCCCAGACGCGAGAAAAAGATGAAGATAGGTACATATTTATAAGATATTTGTCGCGCTAATGTCGAATATTTTCGAACGAATATATGTATGTAGCGGAGGGCAGGTGCAGCGACAGGCGTTGTTTAATGTGTACATTATTGAACTCTTCATTCAAAGCTATTTAAAAAAAAACTGACACATCAGCGTTATCTTGTAGTTTTTATAACATCGGCAGCTGTTTTTGCGATCTCTTACGTTAGACTGATCGAGGTCAACATTTTCGATTCAATAGGCAGCGCATATTACAATTTATAAGGGAGATTTTACTTTTGGCATTCGCGTCGTAATTGAACAAAAATGTTTTGGCTTTATATTCTACATAATTGTATCTTACCATTCTTAATATTTTTTACTTTTACTTCAAATACGCTCTGCATATTACCAATTTATATTAACTAGGAAAAATGACAAATAATCTTGATGACAAATACACTGCAAATAATTGACGAGCACAGCTTGTATAATCTGAACGCGTTGTTTTAGCGTAATGAAATTTGGTATAGAAGTAGTATTAAACTAGTATAACTTACCCTCATGCGGAGAGAGCCGTAACCCTGCTGGGACGGAATGCATCAATAAAGAGACCATTCCCCACGAGCGGTGCGCTGGTGGCACGCACCGTACCATCGCTGCACGACGAGGCATGGAGTCGTCGTATGGCATGAGGTGCATGGATGGCAAACCAACAGGCTGGTCCATCCATGCCACCTCAACTCGCCTCCAGATTGCTCAGCGGTAACCAGGGAAGCCGAATAACGTTGAAGTCTACAACCGATCATATCCCAGACATGTTCGGTCGGATTCAGATTCGGATAACGAGCATTCGTATACGGCTCGTGCGGTCGACCATTGTCGTGCATGTATAATAGACGTGGGCGCCGCCGAACGTAGGGAAACACAACGGGCCGTAGCATCTCATCTATGTATCGGCAACTCGTCTTGGTCTGCTGTACACGTAGCAGAGGTGTACGTAACAGCACCGGATACCATAATACGTTGCTTGCGGTGGATATCGCATGGTTGAACACACTGCTCGAGTAGACGCTGAACCAAAATTTGCACGTCATCGACGCCCAATTCGAATGTTGATTCGTCGGAAAACAAAATATGCCTTCACTCGGCAACCTACAGATGGCTTACATTGACCCACTGGTATAGCAATCGCCAGATACGATGGCGAGCAGTGGGGATGCGCCGTAGTCGTTTTTAAAAAGAGGCACGCCCACCTAAACGTACGTGACGTTGCGCCGCCTATGGTTTCTCGCAAATTTAATAAAACCGATTAAAACAGCTTCCTACTATTTGTAATGCTGCGCGAACTTACTCCCACCGCTCGCCATCGTATTTGGCGCGTGCTGTAGCGTGTGCGGCGGTGTCCGGGAGCGAGTGGAAGCCGCTGCAACGCAGATGCAACGCAGCGGCGCGTTCGCAGTCCACCCTCTACCAGACGCAGCCCTACAGTTCGTGTAGTGAGTGCGCTTTCCCTTCCTGCTGGTTAAACGGCTCGAAGTTGAAGACAACTTCTTCGTTCTCAAGAGAGAATGAAACACGCGACGTTACCCAAGCGCGCGGTCCTCACGCGCTGTGGTCGCACGGGACTGTCCCGCTTGCGGCTGAAGGCGCGTGCGTCCTACTTCAGTCCATTCTCGCCGTGCCCGTTGCACAGTTGATAACGATCGCTCGAGACGGCGCGCGATTTCATAAAAGGATATACCCGCCATGTGCATCTTCACAAACATTCCTCGCTCAAACTCGCTTAAGAAGCGCGATCAATCCGCCATTATGCAGCGAATACAACTACATACTAACCTTCACACCGCACCAAGAACGACCGGTTTCGCGCACCCCAGTCGGTCTCCATGGTGACGGCATTTTCCACCTATCAGAGCCGATCAGTAAAAAAAGAACTGCGTCGATGCGCCGCAAATGTTATGGATGTATCTTCATGTGTTCAGATTATACAGCATGTGCCAATTACTTCAGCAGTGTATCCATAACGTTTTTTTATAAAAAAATCGGCATTAAAAAGTTTATGGCACATTATGAGAAATATAAAAAGACTACTGTTATCTAGACAATAGTTTAATAGATATTGCGCATTTAAACATTTTGTATTACAATATATGTAAGTACATAAATATACAGGGTTATTCGGAAATAGTACGAAAAAAAATTGGATGAAAGAAACACATGAGTAATGCCTAAATACAATACATTATGGTTCTATGTGCACGCAGTAACGAGAAAATGATTTTTGTTTAGTGGAGTCCGATTCTGTCTTAGGTAATATACGGGAATCCCCGGCCCTCGCTGTAGCAACGTTCGGATATCCATCTAGTACATTGGGAGCAACCTTAACGGCGCGCGCCTATCGTACGAGTATGTAAGTCTGAAATATGTAGTTTGTAGGCAGTCGTCGTTCGCCATTGCTACCGAACCACATTTGCGGTCTGTAGTGATTACACGCATGTTCAATGGCATCCTGTACGAATATCGAATACACCGATATGATATTGATTTATGACGAAACAGGACAAAATAGTATTGCGGCAAAAAATTTGTACGCGGAACATTTTCCCAATCGGCGTCATCCATCATCTGAGACAATTGTTAGAACCGTGTATCGGCTTCGAGAGACAGGATCAGTAATTCCGCGTTTCGCAGGTAGTGGTCGTCATCTATCACATAGGGTTAAACAATCAGAAGAGCATATTTTAAATATCGTGGAGGCGGAACCCGGCATAAGCACTACAACTTTAGCCCACCAAGTCAATGTGTCCCAAACGACGGTGCATCGAATTTTGAAAAATAATCTACTTCACCCGTGTCACATCCAGCGCGTGTGATGAATGATTAACGGAATTAGATTATCCTCGCCGAGTTGCCTTCTGCGAGTGGTTTCAACGCAGAGAAGTTCGGAAATCACGTCTTGCATCAGTGATTCTCTTTACCTACGAATGTACGTTTACCAAAGATGGTATTTTAAATTACCATAATATTCACCGATAGGCAGACGAAACCCCCCACGAGATACACCAAGGCGCCTCGCAAGTTAGGATATCTGTCAATGTTTGAACGGGTTTACTAGGCAATCACCTACTTGGACCCCATGTACTCCCACAACGATTAAATGCAGAATTCTATTAACAGTTTCTCCAAGATTAATCACCCGCGTATTTAGGTGACATACCACTAGCGATACGACAACAATTATGGTTAATGCACGACGGCGCACCCGCGCATAGTAGTAGAGTTGTGCAAGCATTTTTGAACCAAACTTTCCCAAATTGGATTGGATGTGGAAGTCATACTCCGTGGCGAGCTCGCAGTTCCGATCTAAATCCGTCAGACTTTTTTTGTGTCGGGATATAAGAAAAGCTTGGTATATGATCGTCACCCTGATATTCAAAGTGTCGGAAATTTGCAAAATCGCATATATGTTGCAACCCAACGCATTCGCGAGGACATGTTGAATTTTACTCATGTGCATAATAACTTTCGTCGTCGAATTGATGCCTGTATTAGAGCTCATGGTGGACATTTCAAACACCTTCTATAAATTATTTTGTCCTGTTTCGTCTACGTCGGTCCTTCTCAGGACCACCACAAATGTCATAACAAATACATATACAAATAATTAAAAACCACGCATTTCAGATGAATTATACACATCATTAATGGCGTTTGTTTTATTATGAATACTATTTTCAAAGGAATCTAGCTTTTTAAATAAAATTTTAGATACGTAGTACATACTTTAAAAATGCGGAATGCAAATAATATCGTTGTTCGGCATATTTATTGTGTAAGCTATTGTATTCATAAAATCATTTCGCATCAGCTACTAAGATATTTCTTTCTGAATTGTAACGTTTATGTTTTATGTCTGTTTTCCTTTCGTGAAAATAATAATCAGCTGCGTTTCAATAGACTCTTAGATTTATTCACTCTTCATAGATACTATCTAACATTGTCGTGTGAACTTGAAAACTCAGCGGTATTTGTATAAATACAGGATAAACAAAGATATGGACCGACTTTAACTGCATTTTGGGCCCTAAAATTTGAAAATTTTTGATGTGTTTTACAGTTAGACACTTATACGCAATCTTCAGATTAGCGTAGTTTAAGCAGTATTTAAAACTAACCCTGTATACAATATACAGTGAAAGCTCCACTCGCAGACAGCTCTCATAAGCGGACATCTCTCGTAACCGGACACATTTTCTATACACAAGTGTTTGAGTACGTTTTTACTACAAATTACTATTCGATAAGCGGACACTCCAACGGACGGACACGGACACTATATTTCTACTAATATACAGTAAACGTAAATTTTTAATTAGGGTCGGGAGCTCACTTCAATGCACGTAGCTGCTAGCTTTAGCGAAAGATAGAGAGTAGGGGTGGAGAGGCCGGGCATTTATTCGCATGTGAGATGCATCCAGTGGCATCGCTGTTCCTCTTTATTTAACGCCGTACGGCTTGTGACATCTATCCTTTTTCTAGCATCCTAATTAAAAATTTACGTTTACGGTATATACATTTGGTGCAAAACATCTCTCATAAACGGGCAGAAAACACTTTCTAAGTATATAATACCCAAAAAAGAATCGTAGTAGGATAGAAGTCGTCATTTACTGGTAAAGGGGCTCGTACTCAAGCATTCAAAAATCTTTTAGTTAAAGAACTACTAGCAAATTGGAAATCCTATAGAAGGGCATGGATGTATCCATGCCCTTCTATAGGATTTCGTCATGACGAGAGACATCATGTCTGTATTGTTGCAGCAATTTCATAAGAGAATGAGGTCACAGCAAAGAAAACTTTTTTACTCTTAGATAAAGCAGCATCTCCCAGAAATTTCAATCTAAACAACGTTAATATATTTTTTTACCTGTAAACACAACTGCAGTATGTCAACCCTTGCATCAGGACATAATCCAAAATTTCATTCATTCAAAGTTTCATTACACTTTATTTTGAATCACATCAAAAATGCATGAAACCAATTCGGCATCATACCTGGCAAGATGTATTAATGTACTTGAGGCTTTCTACTTTATTAAAGCTTTGTAGGATAATTGCATCGTTTTAGAATTTGATGCCGAGATGAATTACTAACACTTTTAAATCTACAAAACAGGGTGGCGGAATTAACTGATAAAAAATAAAAAAGAATTAAATATGGATGAAGCAGTCCATACTGAGGATCGGGAGATAGAAATTCAATTAGAAAATGAAAATGACACTGTGGAACAGTGGACACGATTCAGAAGACAAAAAGGACGATGTTAATAACCCCGTCCCTAATTGAATAAAATCATATGACGAGGCACTGAAGCAAATTGCCCGTTTGAAACGCTTTGCAAGAGATGACTAGTATTTCAATATTTAACAACATTAGAAAGTCATTTTGAAAATCATCAGTTGATATAGAAGTATACATATACATATATAAATTTTTTCAACCGATCTAAATTTATTTTCAATTTTACAATTATTGCGGATACATATGTACCTACATGCATACATAGGCAATATGTTTTCAAAGCTATTTAGACATATAAATCTATAATAAAGGCTATGTAATGAGATGATGTTTCCATAAAAAATGTTTATTATAATTGAATTTATATTATTTATTGCCGCCTTTATTCGCTAACTTAAACATGCACATCAAATAAAGGTTTCTTTTCCACCTATCCCATAAGCGGACACCTCCCATAGCCGGACAAAAACACTGGAACCATGAGTGTCCGATTATGAGAGCTTTCACTGTATTACACTATGGTCGCAAAGTATTCTTATTGTGCTCTATATGATTAACGAAACAAAAAACCGAATGGAGAATAGTGTATAAGCTTGCGTAGTAGGCATAGGTAAATGTATTTTCCGGGTATTTGTTCCACTTTCAGGTGAAATTAAACTATTGGATTAAAAATCAATTTATTCCAGAAACTCTATACAATTAATTAGGTTTTGGCTATAACACTTTATCAGTGAAAGAAATTGATGTTTAATTCGTGTCAAATAATTATAATTATATAGGTAAAAAAAATAGAAATTAAGAAGTTTAGTACTGAAGGAGCAAGTAAGGTTGACTAACTTAGGTTGTAGATTTGCAAATATACATTCTACAACGTTGGAGAAGTATGTAACTCTCTTTATCATGGCCTTATTGTAAATTTCTTATGTCTATGACAGATTTCACTGGTGTAGATAAATCAGAATTATTTTATTATACTATTATGGACGATCATTCTTTGCTTATATGTATGTATGTGTTTCATCGCTTCTAAAACTGTTTTGTATTTAATTGTTCTAGATTTGCTTAGCACTGGCTACTGTCGTTGGAGTTGTAATTTATCGTATGGCTTTAATATCATCTGAAAGCTTATATAGTGATAAAACTAGTTATCGTATATACGTTGTTCCTGCAACAGCAGCATTAATCAATCTATCGTGTATTGTGTTACTAAATGTTGGATATGATCGCTTAGCCGAGTTTCTGACTGAAATGGAACTTCAAAGAACTCAAACTGAATATGATGACAGTTTAGCATTAAAAATTTATATGTTTCAGTTTGTAAATTATTATTCTTCAATATTCTACATTGCATTTTTAAAAGGGAAATTTGTTGGATACCCGTCTAAATACAATCGGATTTTCGGATATCGGCAAGAAGAGGTAAGCAATAACCTAAATTGTTTTATAGTAATACGAAGACATACGTGTTAGAGTTTAATTTATATTTAAATAACTTAAAAGAATACTAATCAAAGTACTGTCGCAGTCAATAAAAAATAGGATAAAATAGGAATGATTTGAAATTATCGGTAAAAGTTGCAAATACCAAAGAAATGACATTTATTATTTCTTTGTCATTATATTGCTTATGATAAAAGGGATATATAATTAGTATTTCAAACTTGTTTTTAGTGAAATTTGTTGCATTTACAATTAATTATGTCATAACACTAATTCAGTACCACCCGCAGGACACAAAGCACTTTGATAATTGCCAACGGGTTTCGACAGCAATGCTGTCATTATCAAAGAAATAATAAAACTGTGTCTATGTCATGTGTGCTACGGATTTACAGAACGAATTAAACATTAGTAATGTTTAATAATATGAATTAAACATTAGTAATGTTTAATTCGTAGAGTTTAGAGTTGATTGAAGTTATAAATGCTGTTTTAAGAATTCAACTTTGAAACCGTGGTAAATTAATACAAGAAACTTTGGGTGATCAAATTCTATTCTTTTTCAAAAATTGAAGTTTAGTTTTGCACTTGTTTATTTTCTTTCTAATTACATCATATAACTAACGAATTAAAAATATAGACACTTTTAAGCTTGTTTACCCGTTCATTTATGCGTAAGCAAGAGTGACCGTTTCTCAATTTTTATTTAGCAGATATGTATTTATTATCTGTACAAATGATTGTCTTAACGGTCGCTTTTACATTGTGCATTT
>SMLS01067710.1:0-55701 GCA_004785975.1 Popillia japonica
AGAAAAATAAGGTTATCTTAAACGGTATTTGCGAACCAATTTCCACATAATTAGAAAAACTACCTACTCTTTATTTAACATACAATTTAATTTACGTTAATAATGAAATCAATAATTTAAGTACAAATAGGAAACTATATCTATTAATAATTAGTGGAGATTATTAAATAATAATAAACGCAATAAATATAAATTTATTAGGATTTAACGTGAACAACATAGTCTACTACTATTGTGCGTTCCGCTATTCGCTTCCTCAGCTAGCATTAAAGAGTCTGAATTGTAGAGATTATTATTTCTTTGATTTTCTAGAGCTTCAAGGATTAATCTATTCATCGCACTGTCTGGAAGAGATAAGCAAAGGTTACTTGAACTTTGTACTATATCAAATTCCGCGTACTTACCTATATTCCGGTTCTCCTTAGCCGATGTGATATACCACGACACAATCTGATTCTTCTTGCAAAATTCTTCGATTTGTACCGGAACCTTGTTGGCTGCTACATCTCCCTTATTTGCTAATATTATCACAGGCAAAGGTTTACCATGCGGCAAAGACACTTTATCACGAAGATCATTTAACCACTACTTGAAATACTGATATTAAGCAAATATGTTTTGAATATACCAGAAAGTTTTACCTTTGAGACGGCTACAAATGTGTCTGGTCTTGTCAGATCAAAGACTATAGCAGCGGCGACCCTACAAACATAGATTTTCAGCAGTAGATGTATAATAATAAAATAATAAAGTAAAACTATAAATATCTATAAATATAATTGTATCAACTTACGCATATCGATAATACACGCTAGTCAGATAACCGAAACGTTCATGGCCAGCTATATCCCAAAGTTGTATGTTGATTCGAGTTTCTGAATCCCAATCAATCTGTTTCAGTGCAAAATCTGCGCCTATAGTTATTTTGTATTTTGTGGAGAATGTGCCTGGAAAGGAAAATTATAATGATTATTGCAGAAACGAATTTGTGATTATTACTTTCTAATTAAATATAGTCAGTGATATTAGAAGTGTTACACCCACGCCTTCCGGCTACAACACTTATAATTAGTTCAACTTGACTTGGCTTTAAAATGACTATATTTAAAGCATGCTATGATAAGAATTTCAGCTTTTATCGTTGATGCTTTTTTGCGAAAAAAAAAATTGTCTTACTTTTCTGCGAAGAGATTCATGTAGATACATGAGAGTTAGCTGATATAGAAAAGTTTAGTTACTGCGTGACCATCTACAAGTGTTGAGCGTAACAAAATGCCTAGAGTTCGAATACATCAAAATTATCACCGTGTTAGTGACTTTGACAGGAGTAGAATTGTTGCCTGTCGAGATGTTGGGCTAATTGCGAAATTTGGCCATCGTGTTAATTTTACTGCAATTGCGGTAATGTGTGTGTGTCGTGCGTGGATAGAAGAAAGTAAAGGAACACGAAGACCAACTGGTCAACCGAGGCGTACCACAGAGCCTCCAAATAGACGCTTCAGACAATTATCTCTACGAGACTAAATCGCTGATCAATGGTTTGAGGCAGAAGGTAGACTTGCTATTATGCGTACACTATATCGCTGCATTCGAGTGTTCGACTTCTTTCATAACGTCCACGGTACAGAGAACGGCGGCATCGGGAAGCAGAATTACATAATGTCGTCTTCAGCGATGAATCGCGATTCTGTCTAGACATGATGGCCGTAGAAGGGTACGACGCCGGGGTGGAGATCGACGCGATATTGTGTTTGCTGTTGAGAGGCATGTACACAGGACTATTGGAGTAACGCTTTGCGAGGGTATTGCTCATGGTAGCCGATCACCACTTCTGCTTATTCGAGGCAATATGACGGCTGCGCGTTATGTTGATGATGTCCTACAAACTGACAGTACAGTTTATCTAGATGGCCGTCCACACGTCCTTTTCCAGTAAGACAATGAACATCCCCAAATTGCTCGTCGAACTAGAGACTTTCTCCAAGAAGCAGGCGTTAATGTTTTGCCGTGGCAATCTCGTTCTCCGGATTTAAACTCCATCGAACATGAGCGGGATATCATTGGGAGGAGACGGTCCACCTTGCACTATCCTCCACAAACCTTGGGGTAGTTAATCAACGAAGTTCAAGTTGCTTGGAACGAGGTGCCACAAGTAGGTATGGATCATGTCATTTTGTCGATGCCTAGACGTGTACAGGAGTGGACTCAGCTACGGTGTTGCCAAACATATTTTTTTTTTTCGTGTTATAGGTTAATAACATTTCTTGCAAATGTTATCGTTTCATTTCTGATGAAACATCACATTGCCAAAAAATCAAGTTAAACAAATTATTCCTTCTCGGTGTAACACTTCTAATGTCACTGAGTATATTTCAGTATACATTAGATGTTGTATATCACGCAGCCTTTCCCTAATTCTGAACTGACTGCTTCTTCCTGTCTGTCTAAAGCAACTTTTCCTGCAATTGTATCGCAACTTTAAACGCCTTTAATGTGTAGTCAAGAAACAGTTATACATAAGTCAAAGTAGAAGATAGTTGTGAAAAGTTTGAGTAAACGCGCTGGGGACGCTAAGTAAGTGCTGCCCATATTTACTAATAATAATAATAGCTTTCAATCACTTATTTGATGACGTTAAGAAAAAGCAGCAATAAATAGACATAATAACCTATTGAACAGAATTAGAATCATCTTATCTGTAGATAAGATAGCTGATCTTCCTTCCTCAATGATCTATACCTTCATGTTGAGCATCTTTTATTGACAGTGGTCATTGTATCGTAATAGTGGCTAACATAGTTCTACTAAAATTCTTTGATTTATCGTCATATGTGTTATACACTTAATATGTACGAATATATTTTTATTAGTTATTGAACAATATTCTATTTCAATTTATCACCCACAGAAGATGAGAAAAGAAGGACGAGAATGTAGATCAACAATAAACAAGAAGAACACTATCATAGTTGAATACTTATGCGCGCTGGGTAAAAATTGAGGAACAAAATATTAAACGCAAATATTTTGCAAGATTTGCAGTGGGCAAACAGTTCAAGACGAGGCCATCGCAATCATTACCACGTTAAATAGGAGTTGCAACTATAGAGCACAACATGGGATTGCTATGGAAATCACTGCAGGCCAAACGACTGCGGGTCATCCAACTGTCCAAATGTTACAAATCAATGAAGCAACGAAGCAATAAGTTTAATATAACGAGAAGCAAAGCGCAATACCAGAAACCATCTGAAGAGGTTAAGATCAAGCCGCTAGGTAAAAACTTGTCTACGTTACAACCAAGAAGATTTTAATGCAACTATTTTCGTTGTAGTGTGATCACTTGAACAGTTTTCGTATATGCATATAAGCGACTTGGGAATACTAAAATAATATGTTTATGTTATGGCTTTGGTTCTCCGTCGCTAGCTTTCGATCTTTGAGGTCGTCAAATAAATTACAATGAACCAGTTGATCGATAATACCAAATGCCAATCTATGTATTAAAATTGAAATAACTTTTTTTAATGCGACTTTTAATGAGCTATTATTAATATTTGCTGGAAGCTAAGTTTATACACTACTCCAAGAAATTAACCACTACGAAATTGTTTAGAAAACCATAGTATATGATGAGATAGCGAAGTATATTCGATTCTTCGATCACTAAACCATTAACACTCAACTTTGTATAATCTCTTAATAAACTAGCCTTTTCAAATTAAAACTCAGTGAAAATCCATAAAAAATGAAAAAAATCGAAAATCTTTATTAGCGAAATTTTTAATAAAAACACCTTAGTATCGAGTATTTCCACCTCTGCTTCTACTAATGGCGGCTTCACATCGGTGACTCATACTCAAATATGTAAGGCGCGAATGGCACAACATAGTCTAGATTTCCATTGTTTAACACTACTAAACTCGTGTGCGTTCTCAAAGATATACCTCACCAGGCCATTACAGAACCTCCGCCAAATAGTGTGGTAGCTATTCAGAATGGTGCGCTGACCATATTATTCATTTGGTCATCTGTACACACGAACACATCTATCACAGTTATAAAGAGTATCTGTAAAGAGAACTTGTCGACAGTCGACCTGCAACCAACTCACATGATTGCAAGTAAAATTCAAGCGATCTCTCCGATGTTCCACAGACAAGACTGAACCTCTGGAAGGCACACGATATACCAAATTAGCTTCTTTTAGACGCTTACGAACTGTTTCTATACTAATTCGAGTAACATGAACTTCCTGTAGTTGTGATTGTAAACATCTGGTTGTACTTAACGAATCGTTGTCTTAGAGCAGAAAGTCTCAAAAAGCGATCCTGGACACGGGTTGTGGCATGATGTTTACCTTGTCGAGGCCGTCGGACATGATTACCGGTGTCCCTATACCTTTGTCATTCGGGATATCGATGTATGGGACACACCGAACCTTTCTCCTCTTCGGCGATAACTCCAGCCTGCCTCTAATAAAACCACGGCTTGCGCACATTCTTTTTTGTCATACTTCAAAATTCGCATTGCATAATAACGAAAAGATAAAATAAGAAAGAGCAAAGTAACTTTATCAAGGTAAAACACGATAGAAATACGAATTAAAACTGATAGTCCATTAAATGATTATTGCATGTGATGTAATTTTAACTAACAAACACCAAATACATCAGCAAATGTTAGCAGAAGTTTGAGAACTGAACGTCATATAGGTACTAAGCTGTTTCAAATCAACGCCAACCACTACAAATTTTTAGGAAATAAAATAAATATTTATCGTTTACTATATGGTGCGTTAATTTATTGGAGCAGTGTATATATGTAAGTACATATGTATGCAAAAAAGACCGAACAATATTACAAATATCTATGGTAATAAATTTGTTTTGTTTGTAATATTAAAGTACTTAAAGCTTCATTCATATTGTTATTATTGCAACTACTATTACTAGTATTATTATCAATATTATTATATCATTATGTATACGTTTATTATTATCATTACTAGTACTAATATTATTATGTCTACACTAAGTTAAGATTTAAGTTTGTATGTGACTTTCCCTATATCTGTTTACGTGATCTTTTGGGAATAAACTTTACTTTACTTTACTTACTTTAATCTACAGAATTTGTAATATATTTCTATTGAGAACATGTGATTCCAGAACGATCAAGTATCCGCTTATTTTCTTGTTTAATTTGGTCACTTTTGAAATCAGTGCATGTGAAGAGTACTGTCAAACAAGTTGTTCAGAATTTCAAAGATACAAGTCGACTGAGCAATATTGATATTGTAATAAATATTTTGAACCCTAATTTTCTTTTTTTTTTTGGTAAATGTAATGATTAGCTGAATTATAAATGTATTGCTTCTTTGAATATTATTTTGAAAAATTTGGAATAAAACTATGTTTTAGTTTTAGTAAAAGGTTAATAAAGAATTATTTTTTTGATTTACTAAATAATATTCTGGTTGTCCTGTTTATGAATACTGTTGGGAGTAAATTTTCGCTCGTTACTACCATAATAAAACATTATACCTAGATTCTCTCTTCCAGCAACCGCCAATACATAGATTTCGCAATCTTTTCTTCAACCACATAACTATACATATGTATGTATGTAAAATACTTAGAAATAAACAAGTGGAAATATCGTAATCATATCCAAGGCCAATCAAATGGTATTAACCCATAAGCACCAAAATATTGACCCATTCAGGAAAATGGCAGGAATACAATAAAATTGGATCAGTCCAAGATAAGTTATTTATAATAGATACTCATACATGCTGTAGCTTTATTACGATTTATCACGATAAATTTATTGTCATGCTACTATCAAATATTTTGCTTTATCTAATCTGATTCACACAACAGAACTTAAACTACTTTATTTTTAAATATAGAAATTACGTTTCCGTCGCTTATTTAAGTTTACAAGCTTCTGTACTATATGTGCAAAGATCTTTCCGATATAAGAAAAATAAAAGAGAAAAGTCAAGTAAAATGTAAGTAACCGGTTCATTAGGGTAACGGACTAGTTGTGGATATCGATCCTTAAGGTATGAAAGGAATGCGTGGAATTCGGAAATTATTGATTATAAAAGTATTCCAAGAATGTGTACTATATAATTGTGGAACGAAAAAATCTGTCCATATCAACATTGATTATCATCAAGATTTCATTATATTAAGATTATTTAAGGTAGATGAGTAATAGTACATAAGACTTAAAAATAAAATCCTAGATGCTTTCTCGGGTACAATTATTAAAATTTAAGAATTTATTGGAATATCTGTATATAAAAAAAATATAATTTTTACAATAGGATAAGGATACAAAAACATTTAAAATTAGAAAATTTCGTAAATAGAAAATTTAATTAATTTTATTGACAGCATTATTTTAAAAGAAAATTCTATTCATTTTAAAGTTGGTTTTTTATTCTTAGATATATTAGCCTAATAACGCACAACATACACTAAAAAATTAAAATTTCAATAGCTCTGTTATATCGTTTATATTTATATTTCAAGCAAATGCAACTACTAAATGTTAACAGACGAGTCCAATTTTTTTTGTTTGCACATATACATACAAATATTAAAATTTACAGAAAAAGTTAACTTACCTTCTGCATACCGCTTAATAATTGATGTTTTCCCTGAAACGAAAATCAAAAACAATACTAAATATGATAATCCTCCTTTTTATTTTTTTTCGATAGAATATAATTGACTGAATATTTACGACAATAAACGAACAAAATAGTAAAAAAAAATATATCGGCTGATGCACAAATTATACTTACCAACTCCAAAATCACCAATGACTAAGACCTTAAATAATAATTCTCTTTTGAACAAATCACACATTTCAACCAGTATATTATTTTAATTTTTTTGTTGTATATTTTTCATTAATTTATATATGTACATATATCACAGCACGTATAATCTCATATATTCCACTTCGAATTGGATTTGTTTACATGACGACAACAATTGAATGCGTGCGAGTACCGCGAATATCTCAATATCGCATTATACCACGTGTTTTTGAATATATTGGAACAGGTACAAAAGAAAAAAGATTAGAACAGAGTCTGCCATCTCTTATGATAAATGATAAGCTTATCAATGGATGTTCTCAATTTTATCAATTTGTGATAAGGACGAATTTATCGGACGTTTTTACAGCTATTTGGATTTAGAGATAAAAATACCTACGTTGGAAAATCGTAGATTTCTTAAATAATATTTGACAGATAACTAGCTTTAAGGTCTACTAGGACATCTGTTAGGAGAAATATTGGCGTTATTGATTTATTCTTCAAGTAATTTCAATCTCGATAGAGGGCGTGAGTCTTGCTACTACATGGAAACTTCGACTTTCAAAATTGAAAGAATTGAACAGCTTGTTGATATATTAGATAGCTATAAAAGTACCAGTATGTATGTATTGATTTAATGTTATATGTAATGCGGAGAGTGAGTAAGTGTTTTCATTTCGCATAGATATAAAATACATATTAAAATACATATTTAATAAAATATTGCAGTCTTAGTTTTTGTATTTGGGAAAAAAGCTAGGAAAGTTTACCTGAAAAAATGTTGGGAATTCTATAGGTCAAATTAAGTACTAAAATTAGGAAATAAAACATTTTGCATTACTGATGTCTAATATTCTGTACTGCCGTATATCGAAGTAGAAATATGTACGTATCCAACACTGTACCTACATTCATTTATAGCAAACTGTCATGTTAGTTTGTGTTTAACACTATGAAACAGGCAAATCAATACAATATTTAGCAAACTGTAATAGATTGTAAAGTTTTATTTTGGGAATAAGAAATATATATATTTGCCTAAAATAGATCTAAGGAGGATTTAAGAACTGAACAGTAAAAAGACAATATCTTCAGGTGCGGACGACTCTATGCAATTCTGCACGGAAATTGTGCGGTAAAAGATCCGCACAAGTTATGGAAAAGATTGACCATTTACTGGTTAATTTTGACCAAGAGCGATTTTCGTTTAGAATGTGACGGTATAGAGTTTCGTTGAAAACATCACAAAAATTGAAATGCATACTTGATTGAATACAATCGACCATCGCCTGACACCAAAATTCATAATTTTAAAATTACAAAATAAAAAGTGTGGGAAGACGTCTTCTTCTTCATTGACAAAGTTTTTGTTGCAAGGTGGGCTTGGACAAATGTGACTAGCGAATGATTTTTCTGAAAACTCAAAAAAGTGCAAAATATTAAAAACAAGCTGATGCTTATTGAATCGATTAATTTTGGTCTGATCCCAACAGTGCATATAACAAACTTATTTATAACACTTCTTGCAAACTTGGCCAAGCGTTCTAAGTAATATAATTTGTTGCTTCATGTCTGTAGATGACAGAGAGAAACGGAACACTTCGCTTTCTACACACTTTGAGATGTGGTTGTGGAACACTGATTTGCGGTTTTTTATAGTGGGGGGACGTCAGAAAAATGCGGCGGTGCTCATTGTTCAATCCCATCCTATTCTTTCTCTAGTATACTATTTTCAGTATTTTACCGTCTCTCAAAGTATGTGAAAGATGTGCTAAACAATGGATAATCGGTTACTTGTGAGTTCAAGGTTGGATAAAACAACCGGTAAATAAGCAAAAGGTGAATTTCATTTTTGTGCTGTTTAGAAACATGGAGCAATAACTTATCCAATTTTGAACCCGTACCAAAGTCTGTGAAAAATGTCATAAACTTTGAAAACTGTTAAATAGGTACAGTTTTAAGATCGCATGAATATTAAACGATGGCTGGTGAAGAGACGATTTTCTATTTTTTGTAGCTTACTCAGACAAAATAATCTTGTGTAATATTTTTAGTTTGATAATCTCCTAAAATATCTGAATTCGCTTGTTACGTGCAATTCCCAAGTTATCAGATATTAATTAAATTATTTGGTGGTCAAACATTATCAGACGATGACCAGCAACAATTTCACATTTGAAAGAAATATTTTTTCCTAATATTTTTTCGAAATATTGAAAATGTAAAAGCTTGCAATTTTTGTTACAGAACCCTTCAACGTGGTAGTTAATCGAAATCACTTATTTTCTTTTATTTTGGTCATCAGTGATATTATCATGTTGTACATCAGAAACAAGCAAAATACGTTTATATGTATCTTCCATTTCCAGAGCTCCCAAAAATTGTCGGTTTATATCGAATAGGCATCTATTAAACACCTCAGTTCCTGCAAATCATATTTTGGCCGTATACACTTCTAACTTACCATTTGCTACTTCTACATACACAAATATAAAAATGATCATAACATCGCTTCCAAAAAATCAACTCTGGACATATTAGGATAATCACAGGCTCTGACAGTACTAGCCAGGAAGCCAATTATTTATGAATTACGACGTTAGTATAGGGTAGCCCAGAATGCAGAGTAGGATTTAACATTTAAATAACTTTGTTAGTTGTTAACCAATGTCATTGATACTCCCTACTGTCATTGTGTGACATAAGGAGATTATGCAAAGTCCTGCTTTTTCAATTTATTGCATTGTTCATCATAATGGTTAAGGTGTCAGGAGTTAATGCTCGATTTTCTGCACGGATATTGTTCTTGATCTGTTCAAATATACGCGGTCCCTTGACGTACACACGTTCCTTAAGATCTCCACACAGTTGCCTCAGGACGTTCATTGTGATATTGGTTGTAGGCGCATCCTATCCCAGAACCAACGGTTGTGTTTATTGATCAAACCATTTGCGTGAAAATGAGCTTCGTCACTCATGATAAGTTGATTACAAAATTCATTGTTTTCTCTGGGTAATTCTTGGATGTGAAGGGCATAATTTAGGCGCAGTTTATGGTCCACAGGTTTCAGTTCGTTCACTAACTGCATTTTGTATAGAAACATCTTTAATTCATTTTCTAAAATTCTTCCTAAGGGTGTTCGAGATATTCCCAATTCCTTAGAACCTCTTCTCGTTGATATTTCTAGCACTTCTTCGACACTGGCTCTAACTCTTTCAATGTTCTCTTCAGAGCACACCGAACGTGACGTCACAGAACTCTTCTCCTGTAAGCGTGCCATTAGTTCCGAATCATCGTGACTGAGGACTCTTATATGACGTGGAAATGGTTGCGATAAGCTCCTTTCGTTAAAATAATATACCTGCTATTTTGAAAATAAATTCGGCTATTTTTAGTTGTTCTTCCTTGGTGTAATTTATCATGCCCAATCTCTAAAGAATCAATTATGGTATGCACTTGTAAGTAAAAAAAAACGTTACCAAACAAGATGTTTACATAGCAAATCCTACTCTCTCTTCTGGCTCATTCTGTACATTCAATATTTTGAAGAATGGATAACAGATTGTCACATTTGTGTACACCTATTATACAGGTCCACAATCTTGATACCAACATGACTTCATAGCACATACTACACTAAATTTTGTTGGGAGACGTTCTAGAACAAACAAGTAGCTGTGCTCCGAGATGATTTTCATAGAACAACTATAAATATTATTTCAAGGGTTATATGTTTATTTCACGTGTCATTTTCCAATTAAATTGTCTACTTACTCTGTTGTAAGTCGAGGTAGTTAAATAAAATTAAACTAGTTATATAATGCAAGCTAATATATTTGATCGTTTTCGTTTTTCCAAAGTCACAAACCAGTTAGCATTTAATCAGGGTTATTAACACGATATAAAGATGTAGAAATACAATGTATGCTTACAACATAATAAATAAAAGCAGAATTCTCTATGTTCAAAATAAATAAATAACATGAATATTTTACAATATATATTTCGTTCCTTAGCGGCATGATTCCTGATTATGTTGATTTATTGCTTTTCTGTTTCATCATATTATTGTTTTACATACTGCTCTGCATACTCTAATACACAATTAAGTATTTTCTTTTCAGTCGCTACTAATCTAACAGCCAGTATCTGATTAGGTGAAGCTGAGGCTTCTGCGATAAACTTTTCATCTTCTTCTAGGGTGCTTTTATATGCTGCTAACAAAAGCTTCATTCTAGTTTGTAGAAATGTCCACGTTTTCTTTTCTAACACGGTATCCAAAGCACAGTCGGAATATTGAAGATCATCACTTCGTTCACTGGAGAGCCAATGATTAAGTTGCTCTGTAAAAATTAGAAGTAGTCCTATAAGTTTCTTTGCTTATGGATATAAGATGGGGAATTGTTTTTAATTACGTAAATTCATAATAAGATTTGATGATGATAATTGTATATATTTAAGACTAAAAGAAAGGTCACACATCATATAATTCATCAGTTCAGAACATTATTAGATTGGAAACATTGTTTTGAGGGATTTTCCTCTAATATCATACCTTCATTCATATTGAATACTCTTAAAAAGGCTAGCAGGTACCCATCTATTGGAGGCGCGTCTCTTTTCAACCTAAACACTATATTGTCAATGTTCAGTTTTGACAATATCTTCAATCTTTTCTCTCTCAAAACATCCGATTGACTTATTCCGAGGTTTAATGGATAATAATCATGTTGGTTCTCTTCATAAACAAATCTGCAGATAAAATACATATTATTATTACTTTGAATTTAGTATTTTTGTTTTTCACCTCTTCTAAAGGAGAACTTGGCTATTACTTGAGATAGAGTATAAGCACAAATTTGAAAATAAAATAGAAGACCTTGCCAAGCCTAAACCTATTCTCTAGCTTCTATAATAACCGAGAGCTTCATGGTGAAGATACGCTAATCAGTTTGTATCTATATTTAAAACCAAATTGTAAGGAAGATTTACCCATTGTGTATAAATAAGTCTGCATTTGTTCTAGGTCCATAGAAAATAAACAATTGTTCTCCTGCTGTAAACTTTCGTACTGCTAAGCATTCGCATCTGTCCTGGTCTGGATTGTAATCAGTTGATATCTGAAAAATAAAAGCCTGATGATCAACTTGCTCGAGATAATCTTTTATAAGCAAAAAGTGGAGATCACAAATTTAATAATACTTAAGAAAGAAGCATAAAACTTACGTTTCCGTTAGTGTGATTACACATATCCCACAAAGGTATCAAAGCATTTACTTGGGATTTGTTGTCTTCGGATGGGATAGAATTCTGTCTTGTCATAACAGTAGATACGGCCCAACTGAAATAAAAGAGAAGTAATGCTATACCAGTCATACATTTATTTGTAATCTGATTAAAGTAGAAATAATTTGCTATGCCAGTTCTGGCCTCATGGGGAGCTAATGGTTACTAAAATAAGCAGTAAGTTTTAAAGTAAGTCTTGCTTACTATATCGGAAATATTTCTATAATCATGATTAATCTATAACCGCTAAAATCACCTGTTCAACATTTTACGAAGGTTATAGGAGTTATAAATCAAAGTATAACAATTTGTAAAGCTTTAGGTTGACTACAATAATAATAAATATCAATTGTTAGATTACGCTTTCGATATTATTAATGTGTATTTTATGTATTCAAAGCTGTACATAAAGTTTCTTACAAAGTATAAGCGCTTGAAAACAGCCAAGGGATACATAAATCTCATCTGAATATTACATACCGCCCCATATAATAATTTATGTGGTGCGAAATTATGGATTTTTTAATTTTTGGCAAAGTAGATTTTGCCCATTAGTGTTGGAGATTATTTCTTAGTTTACCTTTTTTGTATATGTGTATGTATTGATTCAATGTGAAAGAATAGTTCCAAAATTACGTAAATATTATGTTGGTAACGAAATAAATGTTCCTAAATTGTCTAACCAGAAAGTCGCAAAATAATATAAACAGAATAAATTTTTGCGTAGATAACAAAGGAAACCATTTTCAACACTTATTGTAATTATTTTTATGTTAGCTAGTGTACGATTATTTACAATATATGTAAAGCTAACCTGTGAAATTTTAATTGTCAATATGTAAATGAGAATTTCTCTATACTTCATTCACGTTAAGAACGCAGCGTTAGATTAGATAGGAGAATATTTCCCAAACTGTGATTGGCTGTTACGCGCGATCGCTTCACACCAACAAAAATTGCGAATTTGTCAGTTGTCAAACTGCTGTTCGCTTGTTGTGTTCGCTTTGCCGTTTATTATTTCCTATTGTCCGTTTTATTTTTCGTATCTTCTAAACATTGTGTTCAAAATAGTTCTTTTTAGAACTCGTTCACCGTTATATTTTACAGGGTATATCATTATAAATAATCAATAATCACTAAATTATTTAATATGGCACACTTTCAGCTTTACCGATCTTCATGGCTGAAGAAAGATTAGTCGACGTGGGTGCTGAGCCAGTTGCAGGGCCATCACTAGGAAAAGGTAAACGGTTGATTATTTCACATATTGGTAGTGAAGATGGTTTTGTTGAAAATGGCCTGCTAGTTTTTGAATCAAAGAAAACTGGCGATTATTATGAAGACATGAATAGTGAAGTATTTTCTGGCTGGATGAGAAATATTCTGCCATCTCTCGAACCAAATTCAGTGATAGTTATGGATAACGCACCTTACCATTCAGTTAAATCTGAGAAATTGCCTACTGCTACATGGAAAAAGGATGCATTAGTGAATTGGCTTCTTTCTAAAGGTATTTTGTGCGACAACACACAACTGAAAATTGAATTGCTCGATTTAACAAAACAATATCTACGTGATAATACAGTATCATACGTAATCGATGACATAATGGCAGAAACTGGTTGCACTATATTAAGACTACCCCCATATCATTGTAATCTTAATCCGATTGAATTGATTTGGACTCAAGTGAAACATCATGTAGCAGCGAAAAATAAATCTTTTAAAGTAGCAGATGTGAAGGTATTATTACAAGAAGGGCTTGATCTTGTCAACGCAGAGTCATGGAAAAACTGTGTAAAACATGCTATTGCAGAAGAAGATAAGATGTATCAAGTGGATAATATAGTGGAAAACATGGTAGAAGAATTTATTATTACAGTAAACACAGGACCCTCTTCAGAGCTGTCATCCCATTTAGATGAGTAGCATAATTGAGATTGTTTCTTTTGTGGAAACTACTACGACTGGAACTACTACGGCTGGAAGCAACGTAATCTGCATTCTTATACTTTATTTTTCACATGTATGTAGATACATCTATTGCGAATGAATAAATGCATTTTTCTTATATCATGTAACTATTCATAGATTAAAATATATTTTCTATTATATCGTGTATATTGCATTAAAAAATTCCAAACCTGCGATTTTCTTTATTTTTTTCTAATGGTTCCTATCTACACACGATTTAGGCAAAAAGTAATAGTAGAAGCGTAGCAATAATTTTAACGTCAAGGATTGATGTATACCTACAGTTGAATTTTTGGATCTTGTCCGTTACGTCATAAGTAATGTCAGGATGAATCAAATCATTGACAAATTGTGGCGGCATCTATGTTCAATCAACAAAACTAACACTTAGGTACTCGTAAATCCACTAAAAAGGTTTGTGTTGAAACTATAAGCTTTATTTAAATTTAGGTTTTGATATTAAGGCTCTATTTTCACTCCTAGCGAGTACACCCCTAAACTAACGTCGGGTGTGTGTGTTTGTTATCCAATTTATTTGTAAATATACTGGTAAACACACACGCACACACCCGACGTTAGTTTAGGGTGTACTCGCCAGGAGTGAAAATAGAGCCTTAACACAATTGACACAATGTAGTAGAAACTTATTTTATATATATTACGATATTACCGACTAATTTTGAAGAGTGCCCTCTAGAAACCAATAGATCAACCTGAATGAAGCTGACTATCACGAAACGATATATCTCCACCTTGCTATCTATCTATCTTCATCACACTTCTATATAGCCAATACGAATAGTATCTAGGCGTATGTCTTCTTAACGCAACGACTCATATATCTTATTTACATTTCTTTCTAACGTACATTAAATATCGGCGATTAATGTTTTACGTACATCTTTGCTAAACTACATTGTTAATGACGTAACGGACAAGATCCAAAAATTCAACTATACCTATATTACCATACATTTAAATTTGACAGATCTTGTATTTTTTTATTCACATCTCATTTCTCTTTGAACTGAAACAGGCAAATTTTAAGCCAGATTAAGTATGATTTCCATACACATAAGCAAAATAATATTCTCTGATTACATATGGACGTGATTATTAAAAATATACGTATTTCCTTGTGTCTGGACAATTATATATATGTAATGTAAATTACATTACTTTGTTTAGTCTATTGCATTTCTATACGAAACGAATGTGAGGTTAGAATTATTTGTTATTATTCAACTATAGATACAATATTTGAAAACATAATTTGAATTTGTTGTAGTTATTTTACAAATAAATTATTTGAAGTGAAAGTCTGAGGTTAAGAGAATAAAATTCACATTTATATTTCAAACCGCCCGCCTTTGTTTATTTTTATGTAATTGTGCTAGTGTAATACAGCCGCCGATTGTTGCGCTATCTACTGCATTCTTAACGTGAATGAAGTATAGTGTAATACAGCCGCCGATTGTTGCGCTATCTACTGCATTCTTAACGTGAATGAAGTATAGGATTTTATTTATAAGCATTACCATTCTGTTAAATGGGTTGCATATCTGACAGACGTCATGTGGGTTTTAGTATTAAGTGAAGGTACTTAGATACAAAATCTAAGGTCGACTTCGATTAAGTTTACTTAATTTCGTAGATTTTCGAACCACAATAATTAATTATTTAATCGTTATTCAATTTATTTGTGCGATCCACATATAATAAGGAAGCATAAGTAAATGCTTTGTATCAGTACTATCATCGCAATCACTTACATATGTCCAATGTTTATTATAGTGAAAATTCAGATTTAAAATATGTTGACTCAACTAAAAGCTGTAATTTGGCTAGACTTATCAGTGATACCACGTAATAAAAAATTAATTATAATAATAACAAAACAGTTCGTCTTCAAGATTCTATTTAAGCGAAATACGATCTCTTCTTTCAATAAACCGTTGTTTGGGAGATACCTTTCTTGAATTTCGTCTGTATAATTAATAGTAGCGCAGGGAAATTGACTAGAAGCAAAAGTCTTCTGTGCTAATTGTTGCAGTGTCCTTAACTATTAATGCAAAAAATATGAATATTATCAAGAACAAAGTTTGGCAATGAAGCACATATTATTATATTTTTTGTGTGTTTGACCTTTTGTAATGGCAATGTTTTAGGAACATCAAAGAAGGATCCCATATTGACATTAGCCAACTACCGGTGTATTTCTTAAGATTTTTAATTAATTTTTTGGATGGTTAACCACCGAATTTTTTAAAGGTAGTTGTTGTTGCTAGATAAGGATTAATTTAATGCGTAAGAGATGTCCAGTAGACTCTGAACTGGAAAACGCGTGATACAACTAATTTGTGCAAAGAAAATTTGCAATATAGTGCAATTACGAGAAGGAACTACGAATCCTGGACTGGAATTTGGGAAATAACAAGATTTTGCTGCAATTTATAATTTAATAGCTTAACGTCGTCAAGCTTACATTCGGTTTGATGTAGATTTTTCGAACATAACTTTATTTGTAAGTTTCAGCTGGATTATGTACCTAAAAGTCGTACAAAATTGAAATGTAAGTGTTCAGGTGGTCTACTTTTAAGACCAACAAACTATATTTTTGTAATAGAATAATGTCGACGCAGTACTGTGCAAATGCATTTATACTAAGGTAGAATATATTGGGGAATATTATTATTCAGAAACGTTTTCAATATCGCTAATACATCTTCCCTTAATTTAATTCCCTGCAGTAATTGTTCGTTATAACATAATTTTTCAATCTTGAGGTGTTTCTATGAAACAAATGCATATGCTAAACAAATTATACTAGAATTATAAAGTCCGTTTTCTCTTTCGAATTACTTGGTAATAAAGATGTTTAATCCGGTCCTGGCTATTATCCAAAAAATAGAGAAAGTTGTTTGGCCGCCGCAGAAGAAATTTCGATCTTAATGACTAAAGAAAGCGGTTGTAATCTTATTCGTTTTACGGTATATTTGTTGTCGATTCAGATGCCATCGATGTACGCCATGTGAACTATTACACGTACGAGTTTAGTGAGTAACATTTTAAACAAGCGAGTGAATTGTTCCTTTTGCTTTCACTCCGCGAATTGAACTTAAATTCTGTACAGTTAAAATTCTGATTGTCGATATGGCAATATTTTCTTTAAATATATACAAAGGATGGTTTCATCTAAAGTTCTAAGAACTACATTAAGTGTTTTGTAAATGTCATTACAGGGCTAGAGTATGTATAGTATTAACTGTATCGTGTAATTAAGTTTATGACTCTTGCTCGTAATAAATAAGAATACATTCAGGAGAGTATTTGTATTTATATTTCATCATATTAGTATTCCTTGTTTATACACATCGATTACTACACCTTCTTCAAATGATGTGTAAAATTCGTAAAGATGAATAAAATAAATATACTCAGTGACATTAGAAGTGTTACAACCAGAAGGAATCACTTGTTTTTTTAGCAATGTGATACGATGACATTTGCAAGACATTTTATTAACATGTAACACCAAAACAAAATTAACAATGTGTTTGGTGACCCTGTAGCTGCGTACGCTCCTGTATAGGTCTAGGCATCGACAAAATGAGACGGTCGATATCTGTTTGTGGCACCTCGTTCCAAGCAACTTGAACTTCGTTGATTAACTGCGCCAACGTTTATGGAGGATGGTGCAAAGTGAACAGTCTCTTCCACATGATATCCCATAAATGTTCGATAGGGTTTAAATCCGCGGAACGGGGTAGCCACAGCAAAACATTAACACCTGCTTCTTGTAGAAAGTCTGTAGTTCGACGAGCAACAGGACGTGTAGCAGGAGGAGCAAGCAGGACGTGCATTGCTGAAAAAGGACGTGTGGACGGCCATCTAGATAAGGTAGTAAAGTGGTTTGTAGGGTATCATTAACATAACGCACACTTGTCATATGTCTCGAATAAACAGAAGTGGTGATCGGCTACCATAAGCAATACCTCACTAGCAATCCTTTGTACATGCCTCTCACCAGCAAATCCACTATCGCGTCGCTCTCCACGCCGGCGTCGTACCCTTCTGCGGCCATCATGTATACCTAGACAGAATAGCGGTTTTAGGCAGAAGACGATATAATGTCATTCTGCTTCCCAATGCTGCCCTTCTCTGCGCCAGTTTATGGGTTGACGAAAGCCTCGAATGCGGCGATATAGCGTACGCATAGTAACAGGTCTACTTTCTTCTCCAAACCATTGGTCAGCGATTCGACGAGCTGTAGCAAAACGGTCTCGTATAACTAGTTGCCTGAAGCGACTATCTTGACGCTCTGTGGTACGCCTCGGTTGACCAATTGGTCTTCCTCGTGTTCCTCTACCTTCTTCTGTCCGTACACGACACACACACATTATCGTCATTGCAATACAATTAACACGACGGCCAATTTCGTGATAGAACAAACCAACCTCTCGATAGGCAACAATTCTATCCCTGTCAAAGTCACTAACAAGGTGATAATTTTGACGATTTCGAACTCTAGGAATTTTTTTACGCTTATCACTTGTAGACGGGCACGCAATAACTAAACTTTTCCATATGAGCCAGCTCTTATGAGCATGCTCTAAGTGTTGTCATTTTGCCAAAAATTAAGTTGAACAAATTACTCCTTCTGGGTGTAACACTTGTAATGTAACTGAGTATAGTTTAGTAATTCTGACAACAAATACTGGCGCACTTTGTTTGGCAATAAAACGGCCTTCCCTTTTCTTGCTGCAAAGTGTTATCTAACGATCAACGGTACCCCAATTCCAATTAAAACTGAATGAAGAAATTGGGGTTTGATTCTAAATAGCAGTTTCTGCTTTAATGCACATGTATGTATATTCAGTACGCAAAGCATATCGGAATTTAAAGTTGATCGATCCTCACCGACTACTTTGGTATTGTCGCACTTCACCTTTGCTTGTTCTGTGTCTGGTTCTGGTTTAACAAATGCGTGTAGTAATTGTATACAAAGGGCATAGAATTTGTGTATACGTTTGATATTTGGAATTTCCAGACGAGGCCGTGTGTCACATAAATTGGTTGAATATGAGGCATAGATGGTTGCGACAGAGTGCTACACTGATTCACAGAATCATTGTGAAAAGAAGCGCTTCTGACTTATATAAAAAAATCATATTCCGAACTGATGTCCACAATCTAAATTTTAGATTTAAGTGGAAACTGACACCCCCGGGCATCGCACTGCACTTTTTGTGTGTGTTTTGGGTAAATGCAGGCCTTCCGGAAGAACAAGGTTAGTTTTGATGTATCTTGATGAAATGTCTTGTGGCTTTCACCTACAAAACCTTCCGGTTATGGGAAGTACAACTTATGAGATCTCTATCTTGTCTTCTAAATGTTGGTATATTTTATTCTTATGCCGGGTTCTTTGTATTATTCCACATATGCACCTCCCTTATGTGTAATCATAAAAAGAAAATTGTCAATCCATTAGCAGCATGGTAGGCAACCAGTTGTACATCAAAAACAAAAATACATACATAAGCCTGTTTGACACGACGTTAAATTTACGCAAAAATTTACTAGAAAATTTACAAATAAATGATGAGACGTTGCAAACAGAAAATTATGTAAAGAAATTTACTACTAAATTTATTCCTAAATTATTTAAAATCTGTCCTAAATGTATCAGTAAATCTGCGCGATAAAACTGCGCACATTGTTCCATTGATGAAGATATCAACAGATACAAACATAACCTCCAATAACTAATAATGTCGTGGTCAAAGAATCAAGTATTACTATTACAATCAATTACAATGTAATTGTGATAGTAGTATTACTGTTAAATTGAAATATCCTCAAAGTCTACTAAATACGTCAAATTTTAGTTTGATTACATCAATATGTAAACAGCAACTACTCTTTAATACGCATCTGCAAGTAAAAGTTGTGTGTACGTTGCAAACAGAAAATCATAAATTCTTTTGTAAATTTGTTAAAAAATTTATTCGTATTTTTTTGCGTAAATTTAACGTCGTGTCAAACAGGCTTTAGATGTAATTCTTAAATCGTTACCATGGAATAAAGAAAACATTTTTTTTATGTCAAAATTTCACAATTTTTATACACGTATTTTAAATACATTGTATTGAAAATTAATAATAATTTATTTAAACGATGAACAAATACAATCATGTTTTAACAGAACTCATGAAGCTAAATATTCTATGTTATGTAGGATCACTCATAAATGTAGCTAGGCATTTCGGAATATCATACAGTTCGGCGTATAAAACCCTGAAAGAATTCAAATATAAGCCATATAAAATACAAAACCATCAAGAGCTTTTCGAGGAAGACAAAATAATGCGAACTGATTTTTGTGAAGTAATGTTCAACAGTTTAAATGCTGAAGTCAACTCTCAAAACTTCCGATTTGTACCCCACATTCATCCGTTAAAAAATACTAAATTTTGTTTCCATTAATCCATCAGATATTGGTCCTCACGCTCAAAACCTGACCCGAACACAATATCCTCAAAAAGTTAATGTCTGGGTTGGAATAATAAGAGATAAACTTGTTGGCCCATTTTTTATTGACGGTAACCTCACTGCTGTAAAATTTCTCAATCTATTACGAGACCATATCATTCCATCAATTGAGATGCTGAATGTGGATGAACTCTAGTTCCTAATGGATAGGGCGCCGGCACACTCTACTAACGCCATCAGGATGTTTTTAAATAATACGTTCCCAAGACGCTGGATTGCCAGAATTGGGCCTGTACCATGGCCTCCAAGATCAGCTGATTTGTCTCCTAGTGATTACTTTCTTTGGGGTTACCTGAATTTGTATTTACTTGTATTTATTTTTGTACGGTTGGAAATAAACTTTTATTATTATTATTATATATTACGTTAAACATCTATTAATTAATAAGCGGCATCCAGATTAATAGCTACAGTCATTATATACTGTTTTAAGAGTTGATAAAAGTTTAAAAAACATTAATGATGCAAAAATAAACAATTTATTATTGTTTTTAATAACTTTATTTTTAACGTTTATACCAGTTGCTTCCTCGTTTAAAAATATATTAAGTAAGAATACATAATATATGAATTTTGAAACTTAACGAAGCTCATTACACTACCTAGGTATATCGTTTTCATGTATGTATAAAGAAAATAAAAAAACAAAATGGAAAGTTGTTGTAAAAAATTACTATCGTTCTAATATACCGTATCTAATATATCTGTAATAATATATAAAAAACTATACGTGGATTACCTGCAAACATATTTGGTAGACTCTCTCCGGGTCGAGTTTTCGAAACAGCGAATAAATTCGCAGCGCCAGCTGCGTATGAAAGTACTTGTATGTATATACAGGGTGTATTTGAAATAAAAATAAAAAATATTAAGAATGGTAAGATACAATTATGTAGAATATAAATCCAAAAAATTTTTGTTCAATTACGACGCGAATGCCAAAATGAAAACCTCCTTTATAAATTTGTAATATGCGTCGCATATCGAGATGTTTTCGGCATGTTTACCTCGATCGAACTAACTCAAAATATTGCAAAAACAGCTGTCGATGTTATAAAAACTACGAAATAACGCTGATGTGTCAGTTTTTTTAATAGGTTTGAATGAATAGTTCAATAATATCAATGTGATCACGTATGAAAATACTATCGGAGACTAATTAATGAAGGAACTTTTATTTTAAATGCATGGAATGTATAGAATTACTTTAAACAACGATTGAAAATCATTTAACTGTTGTAAAAGTAACTACTATTGTTGTGAAATAAAGATAGTGTCCTAGTTGCAATTTTTGTAATCGCGGTCGTATTTTCCTTTTTATTAAGAATTGTTGGTTCCATGTCTGCAATATCTACATACAGCAACATCCGAAACAAACTGACTCTGATTGTGTGTCTGCGCCTGGGAAGGAATTCGCGCAAAATATTTTGGATTTAAGTTGAATAAAATAATATCTTTCCATTTTTCATAGTCTTTACTTTTATTTCAAATACACCCTGTATGTATCTGCTGAATTTTGACAAAAAGCAAGAGAAGTTTTATATAAAGTAATTTCTTTTAATTACCTTTAGTTGAAGGGTGATCAACAGTTTATGTAGCTCCATGTTACTGTAGGTACATGTAATGTTTCAGGAAGATATGCATTTAAGAAATTCTATACAAACTGCTCTATTCAGCTCTATTATTGATTGTAGAACACTATTAAGATTAGTAGGAAAAAGGTCAAAGCGCGTATCATTACCAAAGCAAAGTAAATCATCAAATGCAAGCACTTCCTGTATATACATATTTCCATAAGTGTAGTGTGAGTGGATATTACCGCAGTTTGGACTAATATTTGACCGTTACAAACTTCTTTTCTTTCCTCCTTCGTGGAGATATCTTAAACGAAAGGTGTGTATTCCTACGAAATAATGAAAATATTTTGATAAAGCCAAAAACCAAAAGTTTCAGAAACGTACAAGTTTCAACTGTTGGTTTCCGATCAATATATCTATTTCTACGAATAGTTCAAATTCCGCATTCATACGAATTGGTTGCAGATTCGATTTAACAATGTCGTTAAGCTTCACTTGAAATATTATTATTATCATCGTTAATGTGTTAATACTAAAATGTTTGCGTTTTATAATCGTTTATGATTATAATGCTCATAAAAAATGTATTTTATAAGTTAAAGGTGATATTAGGTTTGATCCAAATAAATTGTGGAAATTCTGCAGCGCAAGGTAACAAAAATTCCTGAAAAAATAACTGGAAATGATTAGGAAGTTAATGATCCATCTAAAATTGCTTACTGTTATGTTTGCTGAAGCCTATTCAACTTATTGTAATGTTTGAATATGATCTTTTTGGCATTTTCACAACTCTCTTCAACTTTCTTCGTAAAATTTAGTTCTGGTGTTAACATGATATGCAGTTAACGAACTTATCTATTACAATCGGTATCATTCTGACGTCTTGGAAAGTTATATTCTTGCAGAGTTAACATAGACTTTATTTACAAGACACTGAAAACTACTAAAAATTGAGTGTTGGTTTGTCTATTTCATCATTGAAATTGGTTTTATCCTATTTACAAAGTAGTATTTTCTATGAAACCTATCAAGTACTCGAACGAAGGCATCACGTCAATAGGTATTACCATAAAGCCTGGAATACACCTGGAAAATGTTACCATTCGTTCGCACTCGTTCGCATTTGTAATCACGCCCACCATTACTACCCGTTTGCAAACATGCTTTCAGGGTCGCGTGACACATTTAAACGAATGATTTGCTTCTGTTTACATTCCCATCATTACGAATAGTTATACTCGTTCTCGCATTTAATTAATATGTATTCCTGTGTGTATTCGTAAGCATGGCGACTGCGAAGGTAAATAAATATTAATACAAACTCAAGTAGAAGAACTAAGTAGTGTCAAAATTTGTACTTTTTTTTTATTGTCTTTTTGAATAAGGTTCCATGGAGCGTCAGTGAATGTGTAAAAGTCATTGAGTTGTACTGAACGCACCCGGTCCTGTGGGACACAACTGACAAGTTTTATTACTCAAAAAAATGTAACAAAAAGGATACATGGGCTGAAATATCAGCAGAAGTGGAAATTCTCGTGGCTGAGGTTATTAAAAACATGAAGAGCTTAATGCATCATTACGGGCACAAAAAGCGAAAACGAGTCTCCAGTAGCCAAAAATCGCATCGTAACGTCTTACTTCTGGTGGTATAGCATTTCGAAAGAATGTGTCTTTTTTAACAATTTTTGAACGAACTATTTATAAAATAACGGCATAATCTTGACGCGACATTCTGGTGAAGTTTTAAAAAAATGTATCATTAAAATCGGATAGTAAGTGCATACCATATTTCGACTCAAATTTAAATCATTCATCCATACAGTTCTTTGCTTTATCTTTTTTTTCTCTCTTTGTAGTTTTACAATTTCATTTATGGCGATAGCAGCACTTGCTATAGCTAATTGATTATTCATATTTTTAATCCTTTTTACTTTTCACAAAAACCACAATGCGACTTTTCGTGACGAACGCTAGACAACTACTTTTTACCGGCAACCAATGGAACGAATTCGTTCGCACCTCTTTTGTTCGCAAGAAATCCTCGAGAATACGAACGAGTGCGAACGAATGTTAACATTTTCCAGACGTCTTCCCGGCTTAAGCTTTAGATCCATTAGTACTTACAATTAGATTATTTTGCTACTTTATTTAAATTATTTTGTTCTTGTATATGCTGGCGACATAAAAATCTTTATAGAAATCACTTCACTTACTAAAATAATTGTGTGGTATTTGCTTAAAAAAATTAAGTATGAATACTTATTGTTAGAAATATGTGATAACACCCTGTGCACAGAAAGGCTCATAGATAGAATTTTGTTAATAGTTACATTTTTGCAAATATCAAATATTAAGGACTTGGGAGTTGTTTTTAATTGTATTTATTGCTCAAACGGCATGAAATCTATCCATGCAACGTTATGAATTGCAATCGTCATCTGACACTGCTATCCGCAATTTATAAACAAACACTTTTTTAGTGAGATAGACTGACATACTTTTAATCTTACATACTTATTTATTTACAAGTTCCAAAAAAATTCGTAGATGATGGAAAATGTTTGGATTTGGCATACCAAAGAACAAAAAGTTTTGCCTATGGGCTGAAGATAATATTGCCACCGTGATATACAAATTCTGGCGGTTTTAGCTACCTTCTGGACAGAAAATGAAGCCTACTAGAAGTGTAAATACATATGTGTTTAGTACAAGTAAACAGGAGTATCGCAAATGAATTGATAGTCAAAACTTTTTCGGTTAACTACGTATAACACAGCATTAACTATGAATGAAATTACCTGTAATACCTATATAGAAATATGAAAATGTGGTTAATTAATGACCAATTTGCGTTCTTTCAGTTCGCTTTATTAAACACTTCACAATCGTTGAACATTAATTGTGGCAATTGAGTGGTGTAAAAAAAATAGAGTAAATTTAACTTGCAATAAATCTTGCATAATATACCACACGCCAGAATATAATAATGTAATCTTCCTTTTACTTTATTTTCAAAACAACTCTCTCTTTTACGCACGCTTAAGAAGATTAGATATTCAACATCCAACATAACCTTGATTAACTTGACTTATGTTCTAAGTACTAATTCTAATCTAACTGCAATTCAATAATCCTATGCTAGGAATATATTCTTATTATATAATTAACAATTTTAAAACAGAATTGTGCCATATACGCACTAGATGTGCTTCTAGTACCATTTAATTATTGTAATGTTCTGTACACGTAATTAAAAGAGATATGACTCTTTTCACGACAATGTAATATAGTTTCTGAACGAGGCAGTCATTTATATTTAAAGAATGTCCAAAATTTAACTCTTCAATATTCCCATCAGGAAACAATCAGTACATAGATCTGTTGTAACAATAGTAATTGAGTCATGTATCAATTCGAAACTGCTTATTTGTCAATCCAACCGTATTATGTTGCTAAACGCAAATGGAGCGCGAATAAACGTCGCCGAATGTGCTGTGGATACTACATAATTGAGTTATTGAAGAAAGCATCACGTAAATTCGCGCATCGGACCTTACATTAAGATTTGTTCTCTTTTAAAATGTCGTTACTGCTTAAAATAATGCTGAAATTTAGTAGATGAAAAAGATGGTTACCATAGTTATGAAATTATACAAATAGGATGATATTACTTTATTGAGGAAAAGCAGAAAAAATTGCTTAATGGAAATTTAACAACAGACTAACTTCAATTTTTATTACATAATTTCCTTTAAAATATCTCTGGATTAAAATGTATTGCTAGAATATACAATGGATTAGCACAATAATTTAATAAAGAGGTTTTTGAAAAAGTAGTTATGCACTGGAATAATAAATATAATTTTGTATTAGCGATAGACTCTCAAGAAGATACTCATGGTAACAAAAAATGTGTAGTTTTGAGTGCTGTAAAAGAAATACCTATATCCGTCTAAACTAAACACCAATAAATTGGACAGTTTAACATTTTTATTCGCACTAATAGACAAATAGATTGACTTTTGTCTTAGAAGAACAGTTCAGTTAATAAGCTGTGTAACCTTTATGAGCATTACTTGTAATTTAACATACTATGTATTAGAGTTTAATAGCAAAATATGACGCTTAAATAGATTCTTAGTCTACTAGCACGGCAATACGGGTTTCACTTTCTCCAATCAACTCTACTAAAGTTAATACGATAATTAGGAAGACAGAGGATAGTTGGAGTTGTTTTTATGCAAGTCAGTATAGAAAACTAAAATAGAAATTAATATGTTTACAGCAGTAGGTCATCTTCGGTAGGTTGATGTTATGAGCTTATAATTGAAAATTGAAATAGAGAAATTTTTGGGGCGTTTTCCTATTAATAACTTGATAGTGAAAGAGAAACTGATCTTATGATCTGAGTTAATCGATTTGGGTTACATTGGTTGCGATAGAAACAGTGTAGAATGAAATTTTCTTTATTTGCATTCGACAACAAAATTTCTGAATGGAGGAGGCCGAATCAAGAGCTTTTTAAGTAGAATTTACGTGCTACTGTTAAGCATGGTGAAAACCATGAAGTGATATGGTGTTAATGTTATCGACAGTTGTGGGAAACTATATTTTATAGAAGCAAAAATGGACTGGCATATGTGTTTAAATATTCTTAAAAGGAATCTCAAAAGTAGCAGTGCAAAATTTGGAAACTTCTAAATTTTCTCAGGATAACGACCCGCAACATGCGTCTTATCTTGTCCGAACTTGGCTGCTGTACAATTGCCCAAGGGTAATTAAAACTCCATCAAAATTCCCAGACTTAACCGTTATAGAACGCACAGGGAAGAAAGTTGAGGATAACGTAAGACATACAATATCTAACAAACATGTGTTATTGGAAGAATGGAGAAATATTTTACCTCAACTATGTAAGAAAACTAGTTGAATCTCCTATTTTTGTTATTACATAGAACATTTTGAGGGATGGTTTGGGACAAATAACGTTACATCAGAAAAGGAAAGTCTTATAACTCCCGCTGCTAATGGATCACATGTTAGAGATTTATTTAAAAATATTACAGTTTCTAGAAGAGCCTCAACAGCAAAATCAAAGTGTCAGTAACTGTAAAAGTTTGTACCAACAAATGTATGCCAATAAGTGTAACAGAATGTCCCAATAATTCGAATTGTATATTACTATATGAATGTGTATTAATATTGATTTAGTGATTTATTTTCAAAATTTAAATAGTGTTGAGTATGGTAAATATAATTTTCAACTAAATTTTCTATTTGCAAACTATACAGAGTGTTTCTGAATTGATACGAAAGATTTCAAAGGGTGATTCTTTAGCAAAAATTAAGGGGGATCTCTCATATAACTTTTTGTTCAACACCCTTTTCCCTCCAAGTCACAGTTCTTTAAAATTAGGTAAAAAAATTGTTTTTATTTAATATACCCACTTTGGAAAAATTAAGAAGAATGAAATTTGGCAGATAACCGACGCTAATAAAATGGCAGTTTTTGAGTTTTTTTTTTTTGTTACCCTAAAATGTAATCACAAGGGGCTGAAAAAAACAACCCCTATAATATTTTGCATCAGGACTTTTTATTGCGCCTATATTTTCCTATTTAAAAAATTGATTTAAAAAGACAGGCTCAATCTGCAACTTTTTTATGTCTTGGCTTTTTATCATAAAATTGTTAGTTTGATCACAAAAAACTAAAATGCTGCACAGACTCTTTTCCCATAAATTCACAGAGGTTATTATTTATTAAAAAAAATCAAGTAAGCTGCTGTCAAATGAAGTCATATAACAAATAGTTTTATTGTCCTGATTTTCTCTAATTTCTAGACAGTTTTATTAGGAATTCAAACATTTTTCACAACTAAATAAAACTTTATTGAAAGAATGGTATTTTTTTTATTTAGTTGAAGAATATTGTAAATTAGAACGAATTGAATAATAATTGTACTACTAATAACAATTAACAAATTACAAAACTAATAATAACGTGGACAAAATTTTAATTACAAAAACCATAATAAATGTTGAAAATGGCGCCCCTCGACCAAAATGCAGGACTCTACTCTTCGTCTAATTGAATTCCGTATTCTTTGAAATAATCCTGGTGTATTTCTAATAGTCTCACATGCTACGATGATACGATCCTTTAAATCATCGATATATGTATTCAACGGGAGTGGAATAAACCAGGGTTTCAGGGTATCAATTCAGAAACACTCTGTATAATGAAAGAAAAAATTAAAAGTACTAGGTTAGCCTTAAAGTGCCAATAACTGTACCGTTTATCCTTTACTTAGAAATAAGAAAAGAGCATGTAGTCTGACGAAAAGCCTGAATGCGATGTTCGGAAAAAGAGGTTCTCGTTAACCGTAGACGTTGTGCAATTTAAATTATCCCGCGCTCTGTGCTTCTCCCTCCCGTCTATAAAGGAGTGAAGCATTACATAATAGTGATAATGTCAAACCTGTTGAGTTCTATATAAAATCAATTTGAAGTATTTTTGCGGGTATGTATAAAGGGAGGCATTACACAAGCGATTGCACAAAATTAGTACAAACTAGAAGAGGTGGCGATAATTGTTGAACCAGATATCGAGGAGCTACAGGTCTTCAAAGTTGTACAGCTGATTTCAAAAGCATCTGGGACAACTCTTATATCACATTTTTGTGTTTTTCAAGCATTGTAAAACTGGCTCGCATATAATCGCTTGCATTTCGTTGCGCACTACTGACATACCAAGTCTAGATAAAAATTAGATATAAATAGATAATTATATTATTGATGTTTGTAGGTCATCACTTTTTAACAGAAACAAATAATAAATTAAACTGTTTGTTTAAATCGCTTTATTAATTAATGATAGGCGTAACAAAAAACATTAGTTAATATATTTTAGAAATTTAGGTTTTATATCAATGGACTACATCTTAAATAAAGATAGACAAAAGATATTGTTTAATATTTTACAGGACCGCCGTTACTTAAAATAACTTTGTCGAGTCTTCTTGGCATTGAAGAAATTAATTCCTTAACATAGTTTTCGTCGCCACTTATTTCTTCCCACATTCCTTGGATTGCAGCCCAGAGCTCTTCGCCATTCTGTGGATAAAAATTTTCGTTGGTATAACTTTTTAACATCTAATCCCCACATGTTTTCGATGGGGTCTAGGTTAGGGCTATTAGCAGGCCAAAGGAAAACTTCAATGTTATGATTTCTAAACCATTCCCTTATTGCAGCCGCCGTGTGGACTGGACAATTATCTTGCTGGTAGATAAAATTGTTTGGATATAGCTGACAATGAATAACAGACGGTAACATTATGTCTTCAAGAATATTTAAATAATGTGGAGCGTTTAACCTATCATATGTATATTCTCCAGCAAACACCAGCACCCCTACCAATAAAGCCCCAAACGTTCACTGAAAAACGTCCTGATGTTTTAAGATTGTTAGTATAGGTATTTCTCAGTAAACTTGCAGGTCGATAGACACCAATTTTTGAGTGCTTGGTGAAATACTTTTTCGTCTGTAAATACTACACTACTCCAATAATCTGTGTAAGTCTCTATCCACGTAATTTAGTGAAAATATGATCCTGGATTGCTTGTGTTCCTCAGAAAGAAATGGTTTGTTGGCAGCAACTCTGTATTTTAATTCCGAAGATTTTACTCTTCAACTAGCTGTAGCAAGAGATCCAGGAAAATTTGTTTGTATTCTAGGCTCCACTACAGAAGAAAAAGGATTTTCACGTAACACATTTAAAAATGCAGCATCTTCTTCAAAAGTAGAAACTCGACGTCTTCCACTACCAACTTTTCTTAACAATGTTTGCTGTTGTTCCTAGCGCTTGTTCACATCAAAAACAGTATTTTTGTTAACTTTAAAATGTTCAGCAACTGCTCGTGTAGACCAGCCGTCTTCAATTTTACTTAAAATGTGAGCTTTTATAACTACGTCAAGCTTATTCGGAGACATTTTGACAATTACAGTATGGAAGAGTAATTGTCCCCCATTTGTTTTAATCACCTCTACATATCGCCGTTATCTATGTATGTGGATACAATACAGTTTAAACACGCAGAGAATACAGAAGAGGAAAAACTGAAGAAAACGACAAAAACAGAATTTATCTAGGATATTAGAGTACTAAGGTATTTTAAGTAATCTTGGCTGCGTCATAGTAGTGTAAAAAGTATACAAGAAAGAAAATATGCGTTAAGTGCGTATCAAATTCATGACAATAGACACGTACATATATTTATTTTGAGTTATTATTACTAATTTTAATTTTCTAGATTTATTATACATCACCGTTTTCTATGTAAAAGCGACCTTTTTTTGATGAATAATGAAAAAATTAATTATTAAAAAAATGGGAGGTATGGGGTACCCTGTCCCCCGTTATTAGCGTTATTAGCTTTTTGTGAAAATATCTTGGGACCATGTATAATGCTGGAAACTATGTTAAGGAAAGAAAATTATATCTGTTATAGTTCATTTGATATATCAATAGACAAGTTTATTAAATTTGGAGCTTTATTATTATTTTTCTATTTTTACAATTATTAATTTTCTAAACTTGTTATACATCATCGTATTCTATGTAAAAGCGGCCTTCTTTTGATCAATAAGAAAAAGAAAAAATGTGAAAAAAATGGGGAGTATGCGGTACCCCGTCTCCCGATATTAACTTTTTGGGAATACGGACGACACCGCCCTTAGGACTACGCAATATGCTGCAAATTATGTAAAGAAGAAAATTTAATATCTGTTATAGTTTAGGAAATATTTGCAAAAATTGAAAAATCGTCCAAACTTTGGAGGGGGCTGTATCCCAAAATCGTGCGGATACGCAGATAACAAAAATACGTATCCCTTATTTTGAGACACTCTTTCGATCTGTAAAGGTTCATCGAAATCGAAGGGGGACACCCACAGGTGTTCCCTACCAGTGTGGTTATAATACGTTAGGTGATATTCTGATCTTTTAATGTTATATTCCTACACATTTTTATATATGATATTTTCTGGTTTTGTACATTTGTGTTAGTTTTGTTGTTTACATATTATAACTGCTATAAAACAGTATGTTCAGCGTTTTCAACAAAAGTTCAACTTAACGATATTAGGACCATGGCTCTCTTCTAATTTCGTTTTTCAGTTTATTCTTACATCTTACATTTTTGTTGTTTATATTATCTTTTAATGCCATGTATTCCATTACTGTCTCAGAGCTAGATTTCAACTACTTTAGTTTTAAGGGTGCTGCTGAGATGACCCACTTGGAAAATAATTTTTTAATCATAGGCATTTTGTACAAATTCTTTCTCCAATACTATAATAATCAACAGTTTGCTTAAAATTAAATCCTATTTCCAGCATTCAGTGAGCGAGGCATATTTTTTGTATTTAGCAACAAATAATGCTAACGGCTTAAAACTAAAGTTTTTGTTTAAAGAATTTAGAGCAATGTTTTTAGTTAGTTGTACTAAAAGGAATTGCTTGATTTCTTCGATTTCAACAATTTTAGTGCTTTGAATGCTGAATATAATACATTCAGAAGAGCTTTTAAAATTCATCAATTTTACAGAAGATCTGATGCCAAAATTCAGAAATTGTGTTATTTTCGTAGTTTTAATTGAGATTTTAAATGTTAACTTTAGGAATTGTTTGCTAATAGAAAGTACAGAGCAACGACATAATTTAAAAAACAGTATTGTTGAAAATGACCAATACATTTGACAAGCAATTATAAGAGAGAGAATAACTGAAAGATATTGACGACAAACAATAACATACTTATTAGTTTATATAAAGAATTGCGTAAAGTAAAAAGTTAACTCTGATAACCATCTTACTACATTTACATTCTGACATCTACAGTGTTGTATTTCTAACTAGACCTACATTATTCCAACAAAATTCATTGTATATGGAGTTATATTGGGGATTAGTTGAAGATCACTTCTGAATACTTGAGATATTTTCAGGGTTCGGAGCACATTTATTAATCTGAATTTCTAATCAACGCGTATAATTTGTCCTTCAGATGTACAACTGTATATTGGCAAAGGCGTTCAGAATGATATAAATTGCAAAGCAGCTCCAAATTTTATTTATTATCACCATAAAAGAAAAGGAAAAGAATTTGTGATGGAAATTATGGCACCGCTAATAATCAGAGCAAGAATGAGTTACATTTATTCGTAATTATTTTTTGCTAAAATAATGTTTTATGTATCTCATACGTTGGTAAATAAAACATTCAGAAATATATGTACTTCGCGAGCAGGTTGTAAACCGATTTACTAAACTATGTGACAGTTATCATTGCAAAATAAAAAAATGTGCAAAAACTAATATAACTAAACCCAATATTGGTAAATTGTGTTGTTGTTAGAATGTCATCCATAAAATAGAATAGGTACTGCCTTATTGAGTTTGTGTTGTGTATCTGTGGTAGATTAATTTCTTCTACATATCTCAAAGAAGTTTATTACAAAACGGGAGCTGCGTATAATATACCGAATTCCTATCAAATTCAGTATCTGTCTTTGGAAGCTTAATAGCATCACTGTATTCTATATCATACGAATTGCTCTCAGTCGTCTATTTACATAAATTTACCTTTATTTACATAAACAATACTTAGTGCTTCGCACAAAAACAGTCGTCAAAATTCTACATGTAACAAATAAGGGTCTAGAATGAATTCGACTATCCCCCCTCCGCCCCCCGCCGAACAGGATGCGAACCGCCCTTTGAATTTTAAAGATCTCATTTAAGTTCGTGGTCGTAGTAAATCCGCAGGATGAGAGGTAATATGAGAAATGAGATTGAAACAAAGTATACCCTTCTAGCTACATTCTCACTCTAATCACGTCTCACTACTCAAGGCAAAACACGCGGGCGAAAGGTTTTTAGAAAAAAATGCAAACATACTTTGAGCAATTATTCATATATCTGCTATATTGCGATAATACAGCAGTCGGTTTACACATATTAAAAGTGATGTTATTCACAGTAATCCCCATCTGAATAGTACTAATTTCAGCATTGATAAGATTATACAGAATTTCTAAATTTGGAGTATGTGATGTTAGGAGATTTATATGGGAGCGCAGATCTAATAATGCTGGATCAGTTCTAAATAAACAAGATAAGATTGGTCTAAATACCGAATACTGCGATATATCTTATGAACCAACTTTTACGCTTACATATTAGTAGGTACTTGGGCCACCTTCCACTGCTCTCACCTTCGGTTAGTATCGGCGGACATAACCAGGTCTTAACGAGGTAAGCTGTTGCCAAAATCTGGTCTAAACCAGGTAACCTGTTGCCGAAACCAGGTTTAAACCAGATAACTTGCCGCCGGCGATATGTCTGTCAACACCGACTGAAGGTAGGAGTGGTGAGGGGCGGCGCGAGTGCTTCCACATCTACTTATATTGACTGCAAGTTTATCAAAATTATAACATGCTCGTGATGATGGAGAATTCTTGTCCATAGTAACTTAGATCGTTATTTTCTCTTCTGTGTGCGAGCGCCATTCTTCCAATAATATCAGTGGGTTGATTTTTCTTGTTCTCCACGTTTGATATGTTAAGTAAATGATGAATGATTTTATGACGATTATCGTGTGTTTGTTTACAGCGTGGAATAGTATGGTAAAGGTTTATCTTTACCTGCCGGGTAATATTTGAATGTTATGTCAAGAAGTACTCGAAACGTAAGTGGATCTATAGCAATTATTTCTCTCTACGGTGAACTTCTTTAACAAGATTTTTAAAGATCGAAAGCTTTAAATAGATGGTACGATTTTAGCCAGCATTGATAGGCAAATCATTGCTTCCAGTATTTTTATGTCCGAGTTCGTCCTAGTCATGCATAAGATCGGCTTATAAGTATGGGATGCAAACTACCTTATATTGTAGCATCTTAATACGTGACTGTAACAAATTGCTGCTGTCCAACAAAAGGACCAGCGCATGTCGAAGTTTGAAAACATTTTTATTTAGGAACGAAGCTGTACGGTGCGTGATTCAAAATCATTCCAAAATATGTTGTCAATTCACTAAAAGGGAAGACAATATTAATTGATAGAATTTTTGGTCTCTACTTATTCCAGGTCTCCTGGGAATATCCAGGAAAGAATCATATCAACAGTACTTTTTAAGTGTTTGCAGAGTATTGGTCCATTTATGGACATTATATACACCTCCATGACGTTGCCATATATGGCTAGGTTGTATCCTCACAATTTTGCATCTACGACAACACTAGTTTCATTAATATGAGAATAAGGCCTATCGTTCACGTCTTTTGGAGGAGGCCTTGATGTTACGCCAAACAAGAGGGACTTTCCACGTAGGGAATAACAATCTCAGTCACCTGTTGTTCTCAAAGTATTGGGAGTGTCTGAGAGCCCGAATAGTTTTCAGCTTCGGCCTAAGTCAAACTACTCATCAACTGAGTCTTCAAATTCAAGATTTCAAGCGAAAGTATATCAAGATTAATTGTAACAATGACCTTGGATGGGTTGGATAAAACGGAGTTCTAAGACGGATCTGGCGCAAATTACTTTTAAACAACAACAATCGCGATACTACTTTTAAACGGAGAGGAAATGTGCGTTGATCAAAATGGCTCATAAGAGATGTCAGATAAAGCAACGTATCCATGGGAAGATACGAAGTTTTCTTTTTGTAGAACAGTTAGAAACCATTCAAAGAGAGCGATGTTTAGTACCTAGCTACTTCATTCTACTCCGTCATATAGTTTATCTGACGTAGCAATAGTAATTTTAAATTCCCCATTATATTCAGTCTCTATAGCCTTATATTTTGTTTTTGGTTGAATTTCTAATGCAATAAGAAAGCAGATTCCGACAAGGATGTTGAAGCCACATACGTAAATCTGTTATCGTTTGCATCCAGGATTTCTGAGGGTTCAAAATTATATTGTAATATAATGCCAGCAACTTCACTCGTTTTGTCACCGATGCTGATGAGAAAGTATATGTAGATATGTATATGTCTTCTAGGGTCTTCGTCTACAATGAGATTATGGTCCGATGAAACTCACTTTCGATTCTCAACGGAGACTGGACTTGTAGTAGCTTGCAAACAAAAATGGCGGAAATACATATGTCGTCTATAATTGGAACTAGATTATGCGAAGTCTACCAAAGCATGAACCGAAATATTGCCCCCATAAAAAAAGAAAAATAAACTTTACCATAGAAAACTAATCGTTTTTTTTTTAGATCTTGATAATTAATATATGTATTTTTATGACCTTTTAACTTATCTTTTTTTTATAACTATTATAATAGTTATATATTATAATAGTTATAAAAAAAGATTAATATATGAAATGATATACATAAAAAAAGAAAATAACGCGGTCAATTTTAGAACAGATATAGAAAATTTAAGTATTATTTATAATAATGTAATCACCTAATCACGCCTGAATTTTATAAAATGAAGCTCTTGACTAGGTTTTTTTGCCATGTTTTTCCCTAGTCCTCGAACAGAATTGTTAGAGCTTGACAAAAAAATACATTGATATAAGGAACATTAGTGTTATGATTATAAATTTACATTTCAAAATATCTTAAATTGTCCAATATATTGTAAACATAATCCTATATATCACTGAATTTCTATGTCTGTAGATAATTTTGTTGATAGGCATGGCTAGTTATTTATTTATATTTTGACACTAAATAAATGTCAATTTTATTCCACTGAAGAAGTTGTTACGAAAACCAGATTATAAATTTTGTAAAGGTTTTGGAATAAATTTGACTTTTGTTAGAATTGCGTGTTATTATTGACCTAAAAGTGGAAAAACTATCTGGATAATAAGATCTTGATAATAGAAAAATACTACTTTCTGGCAATTCTCACGATATAAATATTTACAACCATATTGGATTCGCATATTTGCAATCAGATGATGTGGTTATTTGGCAACGTTGTCGCTTTCATCAACGAAATAAATGCCAAATATCAACGGATGTAATTCTGGCATTTATTACATCACTGGGTAAAGTCACATTTAAGGTAATTTTAAAGAATTATTAAAGAAAAAAAAAGAACTTTTCGACAGTTGCGGTTACGCAAATAGCCGACCTTGTTTACAACACCTGTACGTATTATAATCAAAATTTCTGGCGTTAATAGGTCCAATAAAGTTTTATGGTGAGTCTACAAAATTATTTTCTTTCATGGCGATGGAAGGTTTTTTATTGAAAATTTAAGATTGATTTGTTTATATGTGTAACTGACACTAAACTTTCATCTCGATTATTTGCGATAACATCACTCACTTATTTGATAAATCCATAGAATTACTAGTACATTATAATTTCTGTCAGCATATAGACACAAGAACTTAATTTCCTTTTTTTTACTTTGAAGCTTTCGAATTATGTACATATATACACACTTGCTTTCCTAAATACTTACCAATTATCTAGTATTATAATATTATTCGTTCATTGACATCTTTAAAGAAATGATTATTCTCACCGTAATATACCTGTTCACGGTTACAAAATAAGTACTCTTACTTGGAAATAATTATGTAGTAACTGTAATTACTTCTAAAAGCTGTTGTTCTGGTAATCACGCGTAAGTGGACTTTCACAATTAAAAATTTCGAAATATGTGATGAATTTAAAATAAGATTGCAAACTTGAATATTTTTTAGCATCTACACGCATATATGTACATACTTACATGTTGATAATGTAATAATAATTACCAAATTTTGTTAAAGAAATTTTGTTGAATCCGGGCCTGACACGTGTGTACACGAAAAAGAGGGACGCTGCAAAAATTTCTAATAGACATAAACAGATATTTTTTATCAAGGTGAAAGATATGTAAATAAATGTTTATTGTACTCTATGAATGCATTTGTTTACAAAGCAGCTTTGCTGCTCTATGAATTGCACATGTGGTCTTTTCACAAATATTCGATTTAACAAGGCCACACATTTACTGCAGATTTTATTCATTTCGACCTGTTTTTTTTTCGTAGGAATAAGGTGTTTTTGTTTTTTTTTTCTTTCAATTTTAAAGTGCAACCACATATTATTACCTAATGAGCCGGTAATTAATAATTTACTGTTTCAGATCACGTTCGTAGTTAATAGTTTTTTCTTTTCAAATAATTCGTGGTAGTCTTGAAGAGGACTGTTTGATGAGAAGCCGGACAAAAACTAGCACGAGCTCCGGATGCACGCTTCTGTGCGACGGCAAAACTTATCATAAGCTGGGCCGCTGTGACAATACAGTCTCGAAGAACCTTGGCCTCTAAAATTTCCCGTCAACTATCACAAACAAAGTTATTCATGAGGAAAAAGTCCAACAGATTCAAACCGGAACTTCGTGCTGGCCACAGAATCGGTCCTTCTCGGCCTATCCAATGTGGAAATGCCTGGTTTAAATGTTCCCATACAAGTCGGGCAACATGTGGGGGTGCCCCATCGTGCATGAACTGCATTTGTCGTCGTATATGTAGTGGTATGCCATCCAAGTAATCGGGTAACGTACTTTGCAGACAATTTACAAGATATACCGTATTTAATTTTTCGGGAAGTACATTTGGCCCGATTAATGATCGCCCAATATTCCGGCCCATATACATTTATTGATGTCCTATGTTGAGATAAACTCTTGTGGGTTTTTATCGGTCCAGTGATAAATATTATGGTAATTCAGTACACCATTTTTTGTGAAGCAGTATTCATCGGTAAACAGGATTACGGATCGAAGAAACCATTCACAACAGGTAACCTGTCGACGAAAATCATCTGATAGACGTTGGATTTTCTGTACGTAATACGGGTGCAGTAAAATATTTTACCCTGTTTCTCCGTAGATTAAAATTATGTCCATGTAGTATTCGTATAACTTGCCAGAATGTACAGATAAGACAACGAATGCCTGAGAATGACACAACGCTCTGCCTGTGTTGTCCATCCATTCTAGCGTTGCGCTCGAACCACAGGACCGGACTGAGATTGAGAAATTACTATTTTCTTGTTACTGCGTAGACATAAAGTATTCATTTTTTGGATGTCAGGTTTCCATGCCATTAGCTTTAACCTCTTTTATCTTCATAGACTATTCAGTAGACACCCTGTACAAAATTGCAATTGTGAGTGCAGCATCATAATTTTATACGTAATACGCTTGATATATTGAAAAAATCATGTTTCTCTATGGAAGACTGAACCTTAATTGTATTTGAACACGCAGCAAACATTGCAGTGTTTGTACGAAAAGCAGTACAACTTAGAAGGCTATTAGAGCCTATAGCTGTGGGGTAATCGCAAATAATGATAATTCTAGCTGTGGGTTTCTATTTTTCCATATTAGTTTTGGGTATCAGAGTAAATCATTCTTTCAATATGTTCTAGCAAACTTTACTTTAGTAGCCTACTTCCTTAATTAAAACGTACCTAAATTTTAATTCAATTTACTTTGATTTAACCAAACCGCTAATGCAGTATCAAAGCATTGATGGGTCTAGGTCTATAGGTCTTATAAATGTAGATTCTGACAAGGACTCTGAAGTTAGAACTATAAATCTGTTATTTTTGACTCTGTATCCAAAACTTCCATCTCACTTCGAAAAAAATACGTTATGAAAACCTAAATATTAGTTGGTTTCCCCGTGACCGATGCTGATGCAAAAACTACTCTGTATTCCAGGGTTACAACGATTAGATTATTGTCCCATAAAATTCATTCTGATTCTCAATGGAGGTGCCAACATCTAGGTCATTGCATAGAGGAATATGTATGTCATTTATAATTGAAATTATATCATGTGGACTTTTCCTAACCATGGATCTAAACATTACAAATCAGTGATTCTGCACTTTTGAAAGAAGTACTTTTAATTGATATACTTTAATTATCACGTATGTAGATCACCATAAATGTTTTCTATTAGGGTTCTTGTTTAAAAGTTGAAATACTGAACACAGCTATAGTTGCAAACTATTTCGAAAGAAGTATCATCATATTACTGCCTGTGTCTTCCATTTATATTTACAAAAAAAGGTGACGTCAATGCTAAAGTGACGAAAGAGTTTTATTAATGTTCAATACCACATACAATGGGTATAGCCATGCCTCAATCCCTGCTGCGAAATTGATAATATTTGAAGCGAGTAAATTTATCAATATGACCATCAAAATGTTACATTTCAGCTATCATTACATTATGGGACTAACTTCTCCATAGCAATTTCCTTGTAGATATAATCATATTATATGCTGGTATACACAGTACAAACATTTATTTATGTAATTGCTTCATATACTACTACGTCGACTAGATATTAATACCGGAGCAAGTCACGGTTTCTATAAAAGTATTTCACATTTTGGTCTATTGAAAATTGTAATATATGTATCTAGATATAGGATTTCAAATCTTAGATTTTTTTAGAACGGTTTCATCGTTGAAGTTGAGTTTTTGTTTAATGTATTTTGCCAATATTGCTCTTTAAGTATTTCTACATACATATATTTTTATGGGGTCAATTTTCTTTTTGATGCGTTTCTGGTTTTTGTCTAGACTTGAAGAACAATATTATCTTTTTTACAGGCATGTGCAGGTAAAATATTTTAAGACAGTCTATTTTTAGAGTATTATATATAAAGAGACACTGTTGAAAGTTGTTTTACATGAAACTTCCACGAAAATCCTGTGTAATTTAAAGTACACTTATTTTTTCTACCATTAAAAAAATATCTATGCAATTTGAGGTAGGTAGTTTCATCACACAAATTATTTGATAAATGCTTTCTGGAAGTCGTCAAGGTTATAGATTAGAGACTGATAGGGCATATTGGTAGTTCTGCAGCATGAGAGAAAAAGTCAATGTTCAAACACTAAATATCACTACATAATATAAAATCTGTTTCCGCATTTATGTTTCGGGTAGATACAGCTATAAGTTAAATAAAGTGCGATCTTTGAAAACAAGATTGTCGCTGTAGTAAAGCGGTCGGTCTTTGGTTGTGAAAAAATCACATAGATGATACAAATATCCGGAGTCTCTAGTAATCAACGATTTACTTCATAGTAAATCTAGTCGAGCATTGTCAACCCAAAGGGTCTTCGGCTGGTAATACAGCGTAAGGTTGAAAATTTAAGTTGAGGGAAAGTCGCATTGAATGAAAACAATGTACCTAATAATAGTGCAATTATGTTATGGCGCTTTAAGCTCTTTCGTAAAGGCTACTACAAAATTTAGTTCTTTTCTTTTATTTGTGATAAATTGCTGATCCTAAAAAGGACCTTTTTGAGAGGCAGGAGAAAATGTATTACGGGAAAGGCTCGATGTGTTTCCCAATTGCAAGAACACACGTCTGTAATCCTCGGGTAAATCCTGAACTGATCGACTGCCGCTGTACAGTATGCGTCGAAGTTTGTGACATGAGAAATAATTTTTTTTTATCGTTTACGCTTACAGATAGACCCAAAGTGCATTATATGATTTTGTTTCTAAATCGTTGTAGCTATCATCCCTTAAAAACATGCTTTGTATATCCCAAATCAACGTTGTTTTGCGCGTTTCTTTTATGCTGTTACTGTTGCACTATATCCAAGTAAGCGTTCGTAACGCAGTGGAGTAGATTCGCGCCTACGACGCAGCGTGGTCGTGTTCGATTCCTGCCCATTCATTTTTTTTTTGTTAATCTTATTTATTGTGCCGAATATTAACAATTATATTTCATGCAAGTTACTCGTAAATTATAGTTTTCGCCGTGGTAATTTAATTAATAAATAAATTCGAAGCAAATCTGCGATGTGACATATATTTCAAATTTTGTAACCTAGAAGTATAATGACATGAGTTCATTCCGTATGATCGACAAGCACCAGTTGCAATGACAGAGATTTGCCTTCCCATAAGTAACTAGGGAAAGCACGTTTCGTTAACATTCAAAAAATGTGTTCTTTTGTCTACTAACAATTTTGACGCAAGCCACGCGTATTTAATCATTGGCACGAAAGCACGAGCGAAAACTGCAATTTATGAATAATTTGTAAGAGATATAATAGTTAATATTGTGCACAATAAAAAAACAATAAACGGGCAAACGCATCGTAGGCGTAGATCTGGTCCACTACGCTCCGGACGCTTACTTGGATGGAAATTAACGTTAACGATATAAAGGAAACGTGTGAAACAACGTGGATTTTTCTCGAAAACGCTCAAGCTCGTACTTGGGTATTCAGGGGATGTTCCTCTATAACATGGTTGAAACCCACAAGATCTGTGTCGGACATCGGTGTTCCACTTGTCAATCAATATTTTCCATCTACGAAATTATATTTGGATGAGCTTATTTATGAGAAGAACTTCTTTAGGCCATACTCAAATCAAGAAATCACAATTGTCTAGATTCAGAAAATGTTGGTCGCTAGTGTCATTGACCCTGGGTTCCATCTACTTTCGTGTGACAAGTAAAGAGGTAGTATTCGTTACTGAAGAAAGTGTAATGTTTACTTCTGGATCTACTCCGTGAACGTAATGTTTGACATCTCTTAACATCAAGATTTATTTTTGACAGACTCCCCTACGTGAGTCTGCCCGCGATTATATAGCTTTTTATAGTCCCTATTTGTTTATATTGTTTTAAAGTTTCTCCATGGTCTTGAAATGAACCGGGTATCCAGATAATTTTATTTGATATAACATTTAGAACCAAACTTAATCTAGGCACAAATTAAATGTATTGTACAAATTCACAATATAAGGAGCTTGAATGCATTAAGATAATTAAACTGATCTTGTTCATAATTATCAATTAGTTATCTATTAATTTTATTTTAATTGAAATTTTAAAGCTTTTAGTGTTACAACTTCCACACCACTCTATATATTACATGTGATAAATTTTTATGATTGAAAGATCTCGTCTCGGCTTCTTCCCACATAAATCGAACCTTGTCTACCTAATACAAGTCACCCGGAGATATCTCCATAGTGTGAAAGTGTGTGTGTGTATTAATATTTTGACGCTTTCTGTGTGGCATTCTTGACTACGTGGATATTGGAACGTAACAGCTGCTAGCCATCCATTCAGATCTCGGTGGGACGCGTGCAAGTCTGTCCTTTTATCTCCTAATGATTTCTTATTCCCTTTTTTTGTTAGTCGTCTGATCCCTTAGATTTGTTTGTATTGTATATAGTATGTGTGAGTATCGGCACGGAAGTGGCTACAACTCACGAAAGGGCTTTCCGGCTAGATTTTCAATGACGGAGGAATAATAAAGAGTGTTTGGTCTATTATATATGGGTAGAGTAATTGTACAGCGGATGTTCTCTTCCACAGATTTCGGTCCGTTTGAATCATAAAAATAATACTCGCATGTACATACATATAACATCAGCTGAGAGCTTGCTTATTTGGTTACGCTTTATATGAGATACATAGTAATACTAACAATAAGTCTAAGAATTTCTGTAAACGAAAATGAAATCTCATTTCTCACTAATTAGTCTCAAGATATAATCATACTAATAAATAATTTCCAATTTTTTTACGCCAACATTACTTTAAAAATCAACTAATCTTGTGGTAGTAGTATTTAGATTAATGAAGATGTCAAAAGTCACGAATTCAATTATTTTCGATTCACATTATTTTCTTCATATCTGACACCAACGACATTTATCATTTAAATATTTGTTTGTGTTCTCGGAAATTTTATCTTCATACTTTATACAGCTTGGTAGGAGAGAGTTCCAAAGATTAGGAAGATCGAAAAGTCGATCGACGTTCAGTGTGTATTCACTCATATAAACATGGATACGAATATAGAGATTCGTTTATTAATAATACACTCGCTCCAACCTTGAACTTGACTTTCGATTGACGGAAAAGTATTGCCTGATGGGATAGAATAAGTGTGTCGTTTTCTTTTGGCGATGCTCTCTTCTTCACTGTTCTTTATTATGTCTATATTTACTTTGACATTTGCAAGGAATAATTATACGTGTGCTACGATACAGATTTAGATACGCGCAGGTGTATTTAATGTATTATTTAGTTATCATATGTAATGTATACTAGTACATCGCTTTCACTTCATCTGTTTGTGGTACGGTAATTCTATTGTAGCAATAATTTTCAGTAACTTACTTAATGGAGGTAGAATTAGATATACAGGGTTATTCACGCTATACGGCACGGAATATTGTGACGAAAATACGTGACTTTCAAAAAGTTTCATTTTTGGGATATATGTATGCTGGTCTATTACGGGTACTTTTTAAAATTATTTTCATATTATACAGGCTGTCCCAAAAGCTCTAAAAGTATCAAAGTTATGATTTTTTTAATGGAACACTATGAATATTATTGCATTTTTGGATTCTACGATCAAAATAAGTGACTATTTGAATAAGGTTTATAATACCTAAACCTTCAGGTTTTTTCAGTAACTTGAATTTTCTCCAAATTTAACCTTATTTGCAGATTTCAAATACGTAAGAAGTATGTAAGTTATGAAAGCGAAATTTACAACAATGTGTGACAATAGATCATATTTTGTATCCCAAGTATAATTAACTTGCCATCTTATACAAGGTATCCAAAAATTAAAACTAATCAAGTAAGAACTTTAAGTATCTATAACTTGGTTAAATTAAATAGGACGCCATATTTTTTTCCCTGTCAGAAAATGTAGTTTTTAATTGTCTATCGAATGGTATTTATAGCGTCTTTTGTAATTTTACAGAATACGTGAAATAATCGCCTTTTGTACGACTTGATGTTTTTTAAATAATAGTTCTAATGTATCTAGTTGCATGGTATTTATAAATGTCAGATAATTCACTCAATCTGCCAGTTTAGTCTGTAAGGTATGCTTTTGCTATAGTGGTATTATTTCTTATATTTGTTGAGGTTTAGATTGTTATTACTTCAATATTGTTGTGGTATTACTTAATCAAAATGAAGATCTACACGAAAGAAGAGCGTATTAATATGATTTTTATTCTTGGAGAATGTCGACAAAATTGTTTATTGGCTTCTCGGGTTTATGCGCATAGGTTTCCCGTAAGAAATCATCCTAAGCCAGCTGTTTTTGAGAGACTATTAAACCAATTTCGGGAAAGTGGAAGCGTCAGTTATAAAAAACCCATTACAAAAAAGCCTGTCACTGAAGATGAAGATAATGTTTTTAGTGTAGTTGGTGCAGTTATCGAAAATCCCAATATAAGTCAAAATCAGATATCCGAAAATACTGACGTTAGTCCTGCAAGCATTTCAAGGGTTCTTCCAAGAAATGTATAGAAATGATTGCGACAAGCGAATTGAATTTTGTATGTGGGTGTTAGATAAAGTTGCAATTGCATGTGTCTTTTTTTATTTTTGCACAATACTTGCCACAGTATTTTGCTTCACACAAAGGTTTTGATTAATTTTATTGTACCCAAAACCTTTCTCATGCAATTCAACAATTTTTTTTGATAAATCAATTATGTGGTTTTTGCCATTCTGATGCGGTAATGTTTTTACAACGACTGAGTTACTCTTAAAACATTAAAACCTTATAATCGAAATACAAGGATATAGAATTTTAGTGCATTCATAGGGAGAATTTTAGGGAATATGACAACAGTACTCCAAACGGAAAAAACCTCAATATTCAATACTAAAATATAAAACTAAGTGACTTATACAATACTTAGATTTTGTATAAATCATCATACTTTTGCACACACAGGCGATTTACCTGCATATGTAGATACACTTATATAACTATAAAGCAACTGCAGAATGAATTGGAAAAAAAATATTGCCAATTTAGACTACATATTATAAACTAATTAAGGTGTATATAACTATCACTGTAACTATAAGTAGTATATGCCACAGTCCAATTCATATACATATATAACATATATTATTGTAAGTCACTCATTTAATCTTTTCATTAATTCTTAAGTGTAATTCTATGTAACATGTCACATAGGTCTGAAGATGAAGCAATAAACTCCGAAACGTCACAAACAAAGGCTAAAATAGTACTTTACGTTATTTTATTTAAACAAACCCAATTCTGTTCCTGTAACTGTAAATAGGATTTTTTCGGAATTAATATTCCACAATCACATCACAATACACGAAGGATCAGCTTCAGTAACTGATTTGAATCTTCAAAATTTTAGTACCACTATAACATATATATATATATATGTCTTTAAAATGTAAGTCTAAACAAATAGAGGAACAGATGTGCATATGATCGATTAACTTCAATGTGATGTTTGCTCGTATTGCTATCATTAAATGTTTACCCAAGAAATTCTTTAATCTCAAGAGGCTACTTAGAGGTAGTAATGGTAGACTGTTTGTTATCAAGTCAAAATTTTCATGTATCGCGCTCACTCTCTACCGCAACAGAATATTGAGATACATATATTTTGAGTTGAATTCTATAGAAACCACTAAAATTTGATATACATGTAGGTGGGATTATACGGGGGCTCTCTGATATGTAAAATAAGTAGTACAGACATTACACTACAATCAATAAATACATGTGATTTATCAAATTTGTAAAGTTTGGGATGACAGTTTGATATTCATAACCGAGAGTCTTTCGTTGGTTTGCATATGCATGGAAAAGAATTTAGTCGTATGCTTGATGTACAACTTCATTTTGGCGAAAAGAAATCAAACGAGAGCAAAGAAAAGTTAAATTGTGTTTATGGCCAATTTTTGCCATCGTTTAAAATAGTTTTGGGTAAATGCATTTCAACGTGGTTACACCCGCACGATAAGACAGCCCCAACCGATTATCTCTGATCAAGTGATAACGCTATAAATGATGGTCAAAGATGTGTGCGGTAGCGTACAGTATTGCCATATCAAAAGAACATATTGATCATCCCTCACATAAACTCTTCCATTGCAAAAAACTGCTCACAAAATTGGTGTTGCCTTTACTAACTGACCACAAATAAATTCGTGTATCCATTTCTGAGTATTTTTGGTGAGCTTTTGAATGTAATTGCACCTATTGTACGCAACAACAATTTAATAAGAATAATGGGTAATGAAAACAAATTATCTACTAATTTTAAACTGAATGGTGAATGCTATACATATACTGGATGAGTTTTTTTAGCTTGAGGCACCGGAATATCTTTACAGCATCAAATCAAAGTGTTGAAATCTTCAATGAAAATTACAAAGATATTTATAAGATATTCGTCGCGCCACTGTGTTTTAGCAAATATATCTAGCGTTGATCAGGTGTAGCGATAGGCGATATTTAACAAGTGTGCAACGCAAAACAGAGTCAGTCTGTTTCGAATGTTGAATGTATGTAGATGTTGCAGACATGGAACCAACAATTCTTTAATATATAAAAAGGAAAATTCGACTACGATTACAAAAATTGCAACTAAGAAACACACAACAATAGTTTTACTTTTACTACAGTTAAATGATTTTCAATCGTTGTTTAAACTAATTCCATAGATTAGATACATTTAAAATAAAAGTTCCTTTATTATATTTTCATACGTAATTGAACTCTCCATCCAAAGCTATTTAAAAAAACTGACACATCAGCGTTATTTCGTAGTTTTTATAACATCGACAGCTGTTTTTGCGATGTCTTGCGTTACTTCGATCGAGGTAAACATATTCTCGATTCATAGGCGATGCATTGGCATTCGCATCGTAATTTAACAAAAATTCTTAGGATTTATGTTCTACAAAATTGTATTTTACCATTTCAATATTTTTTACTTTTATTTCAAATACACCCTGTATAGATAAGGCGATAACCATTAATAACGAACTAGGAAGTAAAATACTACAACTAAGTATGACCAAGTAGAGAAACAAAATGATTGTAAATAAAAATTATAAAGATAAGTATCGAGCACGAGACTAAGGTTGTTTACTCTAACTAAAATTACGATGAGAATTTCTAAAACTATGTTAGTTAATTTTTTATGTTTGTTTTGATAATGATCGTTATAAATTCTCTGTTTACTTGTAATAAACCTATAAAGTAGGATTTAGGAATTACATTTTTAACATTTATACTTCAAATGATGGTGTTGTCAACACAATCACAGATAAGAGAGATCAGGTGTAAAGTATAGTTATACAATTACAAAAAACTTGCGAGTATTATATATTTACACACGATAACCACTACACCTCTTGCAGTGCAAAATGCCTCATAGCTTAGTTATGTACATCATATTGGTGTTAATTATGCTACAATCATTGTTGTTCTTATCCTATTTTTCATCATGTGTTAAATTATTGGGTGAAAATAGATGTGCACAAAATCGATAATCGATGTTAAGAAATCGATTTGTGAATGTTAACGACTATCTATTTCCCTTTATGGGCAGGTAGACCGCGAAATGACCGCTCGGCCAAAAGGCCTTTTGTGCCCCAATATATAAAATATAATAAAATTGCTAAAAATTTTCTGATACCACAGTTGTAGTTGGAAACATGTAGGTTACCTTTGGGGGTAAAAACAAGTTAACAGATTTGGATGTAGATATAAATCCAAAGAAAATAATGACCATACAGAAATACAAGTTGTGGTCGTCACAGGACTGATTAGCATAGCATTTTAATTTTCTTCTAAAATTAAGTCGTTTTTAAGTTATTAAAATGGATAGTGGAATACGTACTGATAGATTTAACTTCAGGAATTTCAAATAAACAAAGACGTACATATTATGTACATACATATGAATATTACTATATTATTATTGAAACAGTCACATATTTTTTGTGAATAAATACTATTGCAGTCAAGTAAGTTTATCAAGATACACACAGGGTGTATTTGAAATAAAAGTAAAAAATACTAAGAATGATAAGATACAATTATGTAGAATATAAATCCAAAAAATTTTTGTTCAATTACGACGCGAATGCCGAAATTAAAATCTTCCTTATAAATTGTAATATGAGCCGCCTATGAATCGAGAATATGTTTACCTCGATCCAAGTACCCAAGACATGGCAAAAACAGCTGTCGATGTTATAAAAACTACAAAATAACGCTGATGTTTCAGTTTTTTTAAATAGGTTTGAATTAAGAGTTCAATAATATCAATGTGATTAATTATGAAAATACTATCGGAGACGTAATAAAGGAACTTTTATTTTAAATGTATTCAATCTATAGAATTACTTTAAACAACGATTGAAAATCATTTAACTGCAGTAAAAGTACAACTATTGTTGTGAAATAAAGATAGTTTCTTAGTTGCAATTTTTGTAATCGCAGTCGTATTTTCCTTTTTATTAAAGAGTTGTTGGTTCCATGTGTGCAACATCTACATACATTCAACATTCGAAACAGACTGACTCTGATTGTGCGTTGCACACATGTTAAATATAGCCTATCGCTACACCCGCTCTGCGCTAGATATATTTGTTAAAACGCAGTGGCGCGATGAATATATTTTATAAATATCTTTCTCATTTTTTTTTCTCGCGTCTGGGAAGGAATTTGTGCAAAATATTTTGGATTTACGTTTAATAAAATAATATCTTTCCAATTTTTATAGTACATATATGTAATTTTATGAATTTTTTACTTTTCCCATTTTTCTGATATTTTTTCTATCTCTAGGTCAATTACTAATTAATTGTTGTAATTGACCTAGAAGATTTTTCATAGTAGTTACTTTTATTTCAAATGCACCCTGTATAATTGAAAGGAAGTCCAGAAAAAGGTTCTCAGATAATTACTCTACCATATATGTAGATAACGAGTTATAATTGCAGTTCTTGAGCTGGTAAAATTATAGAGAATAACATGCAATTTAAAGATAATTTATATCTTATAAACGTTTCTAACATGTAATATACATATTTAATCAATCAATTTTATCAATTCTTGATTTTGTTTTCTTTTGTTGCTTTTATTTCTGTTGCAATAAAATTAACAACAAAGGCACGAAAAATAAAGTTTTCTTTTACCGTGAGTTTTGCTTGAGAAGTGATTTACTCGCTTTCCATATTTTGCAAGCCTATAATGCGTATATTTTTATGTCTGGATTGTGAAGCACATAAGCCGCACAGATTGCATTGTACATGATTCCATCAGGTCAATGCTTCCTTACGCTCTACATATGTACATACAATGTATGTATGTACAATAGAATAACGTGTGCAGACGATAGTTGGCTGATTGACTCGATTTAAATAGTAAAAAGATATTGTTGAGAACGAACAATTCTCATACATTGTACTACAAACGTATTAAGTGCAATCTACGAAAGCGAAAGGGTTTGTTATAGTTATTGAAACATCTTTATCGCTAGCCACTTTACCTTTCAATGTTTTTTTTTTCTAGTACGCACGTCACCTAACGCTTAAGGTTTCTTGGAACAATGTTACATTTCAGTAAATTGTTGAAACTCACTACCTGTCTTGAAAAAAAAAACACGTATCGTAAAGTATAGGTTAGTTTCATTACTAGAGTCTAAATGCATACCACCCAGAAGTAGCTACCTAATTTAAAGATTAACTACCTGTCTTTCACTGTAAAGGTATTTAAAGACAGTCAGATATATGAATGGCTTTAAGTACGTCTACGTGCCTTGGTGGTAAATACTGACATGAAAGATTACCTTGTTATGGGAAAAATTAGAAAAAAAGGTGATGTCATCTATTTTTCTTAAAATCGCAATTAAAATGTGTTGTAATACTAACAAATTTAATCAATTCTGAAGCAATTTGCTCAAAAATTTTCTTAATAAGTGTATTTGGTTTTGATATACATATGTATATCTATAGATATAGCTCTTATCTGAACATTATCTATGTATGTACATATATGTTTTGTGCAAATATTTTGCTAGTTATTGGTGAAATTCTAAGAATATAAAACTGCTACTTTAGGAGCAAGTTTCCTACAAATTTGGTGGCAACGTTTTACACAAATTTAATGGTTTTGTTGTCGTAATCAGATCTGAATTAGGCAACAGTAGGTGTTAAGTTCGGTATTATATGTACTTACGTTCTCTTTGTGGAAAAGTTAGTTTTAAAACCATATATCACTGTGTGTTACTACTAGGAGACAACCACGAAAGGAGGTGTGCGAACATAATGTCAAATCTTTTTTCGAAGGATTTCGCTATTATGTCATTAATTAAGTCAAATTTCAGAATGTAAGTTGCAACATAGATTCACTTTGTAATGGCTTTTCGGATAAAGGTTTTGTTATAATATTTGCAGGAAGTCATAATGTCTTTTCTAAACGCTTTATTGGTAGGAATACTTTAGCACGTATAGATAGCTCGCTCTCGAAAACAAATGTAATAATTATTATCTCTGTGTCGTATGTCACGAGCAATCGCAAGTATAATGATCTAAGTAATAAGAGTTTATGTAGTTGTAGCTTATTCAACACATTAAAGGTAACAACTAATCGTATCACTTTTGTTGATATTGATTCAGTATTGAGCTGTACTTACAAATCAAAATTCAAAATATTAATCTTAGTTTTGGTGATAAAGGTTATTTGTTTGCATACATTCAGCAAATTGTTGGCTCTGAAACTCAGAAATAAAAACATTCCCCTAATGCGCAACCTTTTGAGAAAATAGGAACTGATTTACCAAGCGTTAAAAACGTATACATATTTATGTAAATTTTAGTAACCTTACAAAAATTAGTAGTGGGGAGAGTTATGAGAACAATAATTACAATATTTTTAGTATAAATAATATTGTACAATGTCTTACAAATCAGATACACCATGCTAGTGTGACGTTTAATAAAGAGTATGATTTCGCACAAATTGATAGTCTGTATAATAACATTCAGGGTATAAACAGCACTAAAATATCGTATTTGGACAGATTTTTTTCGGTATAACATTAATTTTACATGTATTTCTGAGATCTGGACTAACAAACACAGTTATGGAGCATATCATTTTCAAAATTATGATCTAACCACTAGTTTTTTTTGGGCTTGGATAGATGATGAACTTAAACTTTCTAGTGACAGGCTTACAGATTTATGTCACTTAAAATTGAGGTACCCTCAGCTTTCTAGCAATTAGAGTGAACCTAAATGTGACACACCGCAATATTGGTCTAACGTGAACAAGCATTTTACGGCGATAAGATTCTAAATTCACAAAATAAAACAGCCAATAAACAGCCTGGTCTATTATTACAAATTTTAAAGGCAAGATAAAATGCGCTGCTGATATCTACCTGGTAATGGAAGACTGTTTGATCAACGATCCCGTAAAGATTGCCAACACATTTGACACTTTCTAACTAACTGAACCAGATTATGCGTTACCAATGTTTCTCCACAAGTTCGTCCTATCAATATAAATGACTGCTGTAGTGGCATGTGTGCTTTTCCTTTCTCTGAGAATGAGCTTCTTCAAATTATTAATAGAATAAAAAATAAATCTAGTTCTCGATCTGATGGGCTCACATATTATCCAATCACGTAGAAGTTCTCTAGTATTACATGATAGTCGTATCTTAGACATTGACCACGGATGTAGACCTGAACGTTTAACAACATTATAAGTTTTGCGATCAATAATCAGATAATCACCGGGTTGAACGAGCATTCTGTGGACAATTATGGTCTTGATATTATGCCTCAGCTTACTCAGACAGAGCTAAGGAACTTCTGTTGTCCATGTAGTTTGATGATAAATTCCAGCACTCCATCCCACATACTTATATAAGTACCGGAACAAACCCGGAGAATCTAATCAGTATTCCATCGTACCAGACGCATTTTATTAGCCTTCCTCCAAGATCTCACAAATGTCCGAAATCTGAGTAAGTTTTTTCAAGGTCCTCATGAGTTACAGCCGTTAGATGGGAAGTATAAATATACAAGAATCAAGAACACCAACTAAAAACTTAACAGATACTAAAATATTCTAATTATGTGATCTGGTAACAGATCACTGAATACTAGTCCAATTTTCTGATTTATGTTGTCAGCCATTCCAACTTCATAGGAAATGTACTTAGGTATATAAAAGCTTTGGAAGATTCGGATATTAACACCCATAGGGTTACTAGAAGGACATCTCAAGAGGTTGTTGAAGAGGACTACTCGAGTCAAAATAACTATGATATCATAGTGTTTGAAGCTATTAATCTTTGTGTAAAATTATAAAGGAGAGAAACTCTTCAATTTCAGATATTTGTCTTTGGTTTAAATTATTTAAGTTTATAGATTACGGGCGATAAAGTTTGAGTTTCAAGTTAAGTTTCGTAAAAACGTTTTTACTTTATCAAATACTTACCCTCAAATTTCGTGTTTTCTTTGGGCCGTTTTAGAGCTCTAGACCTTATCACAAGTAATTACTCATTTAGATGGCTACTCAGAGAATTACTAATAAATCAATGAGTATAGTACGTGCATTATTACTGTTATTGTTTCAAATACATAGGTAAAGTTATCATCAAAGTTTAGTAATTCGAAAACAATCATACTTTCAGGAACCACTTACCTATTACATGAGAACTTTTTCAATACATATTTCTCAAAGTAACAAGTTATCTTGTTACCAAGGTTTATATGTGTACTATATCAGGAATAAATAAGAATGAATATAGAATATGTTAGTGTGATTTGTGCGCTCATGTAGTAGTTGAAATACAGTGAAATGTTTTGCATCGTTATTGTTTCAACTGATGATTTCGGGACTAACTAACCAACCGCTAAAGCAAATAAGAGAAGCATATAATTAGAAAGACAAAATTGAAGTGCCGAAGAATTCGCTAAAGAAAAATGCTAATTTTGATTTTATTTTATATTTATTCTCGTTCAATTACGCTTGGAAAAACTCCATATTTAAATAATCCACATTCTGCTAGGACCTCCATAGACATTTACAATTAATTTAATGCAAAATGTATGTAATAATTGTAATACATATACTCCTAATACATTAATGGCGCATAGTAATAGGAGTTAGAGCGTTGATTACAAAACCTGTACTGTGACAGTAATAATTGTACCAACAATAAGAGAATACGTATCCTTTTAAAACTGATGTTTCATAAACATAACAAGTCAATACTTAGTGTGTAATTTTTATAGTCTCTGTACAAATTGATCGCATGCTTAGTTCCAACGACATGCTCTTAAAACCTAAAGATCTCTTTTTAGAATCCTTTCTTTACAGACCTACATATGTACATACATAGTATGTATAATCTAGTGCTGTAGTGGTCGTGAATCTGAGCTGGTACTTCAAGTTACCAACCCGGGCAAGTAGATCTTTAAAAATAAAACCATGTCTCGACATACATGTAACATCCAAATAAAGATCATGCATTAATCCGGGACACGAGAAAATTAACGAATCTGTAGAGATGAGTCAGAAATTACAAGCCCCTATACTTAACTTTTGTAACAAAGGAAAGACATTAAAACTGGATGACTTATTAAATTACCGACTTGTTATGTTTATATTGCGATTATTTATTTAAGAATTTAATGCGTTTTTCTCTTTTAATTTTGTATATATTGTGTTAGTTTCACTTTTTTTAGTATATTAAGTAGCAGAAATATTTGGAGTGATATAGTTTTTATTGAATGACGGTATTACAATGGATACTTTGTCTAAAATTTTCCTATTAAATAAATGTATCACCTCCTTCCAAAATAAAGCTGTAAAGAAGAGCCAGATTAGATAACGCAAACAACTATTCTGCTAACTGATATAATAATAATAATAATAATAATAATAATAATAATAATAATAATAATAATAATAATAATAATAATAATAATAATAATAATAAATTGCCTTTATTTGCAAAGATAAATAATGGTGGTGAGCTCTGGCGAAGTCTAGCTGACGCTACTCATACTCAACCAGGACCCACCACAGTAAATACAAAAAAAAATACAAAAACATGGTTATTTATTTATATTTTGACACTAAATAAATGTCAATTTTATTCCACTGAAGAAGTTGTTACGAAAACCAGATTATAAATTTTGTAAAGGTTTTGGAATAAATTTGACTTTTGTTAGAATTGCGTGTTATCATTGACCTAAAAGTGGAAAAACTATCTGGGTAATAAGATAAGTTAAAAGGTCATAAAAATACATATATTACAGTACAAATAAAAATAAAATGCACAAGATATACGATAAAAAAATTGACATTTTGCCACTAATGTAAGAGGCTTCTTCAGGAGCAAAGGGGGTATCCTACCTGGGTAGGCTGCCTTTCCCTGTCAGAATGTTTTCACCTCTAGCATAGTTTACACGTCGAGTTACCATGGTCTTCTGGTACTCCCCCAGATACCCTCCTTGCTTAGGAAGAAGCCATTTTGTTTTTATTTGTACATACTATATATTTTACTAATCACTTCTGTACATTGGCCATAATTCTCGCTCATTTTGTTTTGGACTCATTTATGTTAACATACAAATTACATGGCTATGTTTGGATAAGTTACAGCTGGTGTTTTATCGTTAGTCTTTTGCACCTAGTGAGACTTGTCTTTGATTTGATAACTTTTAAATTAACTGGTTTTAATAAATTCGGCTTTTCCCGTTGAATACAGAAATACAAATAATAGAACTAGTTTATCTTTGCTTCCAACTTCTGGTTACTTATTTTGGACCAAATCAAACTGTGCTGCGCAAAAAGTATGGTAGGAAACCAATTGTTTCTAGTTCTACAGTCAATTGGATGTCGCAGTGTTGATTATTAATGGAATCCAAGAGAATTACTAGTAGGGATTTAGAGTATGGGACTAGATAATAAATATATCATCAACATGCTTCAGCCATGTTCTATATTTTAAATTTGAATACCGCGAAGCTGCGACCTCAACTATGAAAGCTACAGCTAGATAAAGGAGAGAACCCAGTACACCCAAAGAAAAAAGTGGTCCATATGCCAACATATTGAAACTGTCCGATCTTTGCTTTCTCTGGGTGTACGTCGAAGTGAGGTATTTTCAGTGAACTTGGCGAGATATAGGGATTGATTGTCTTAGATTAGTAGTTCGTGCTGGTATAGGTATGGAATCGGTTATAATTGCTTTCGCAAAGAGTGAGTTGTCGTTGAAACTAACGAATAAATCCTAAGGTTTGATGAAAACTTCAGAAATAACTTCTATGACTACTATACTACAATACTGTAAGAGATCTAATATTTTGGTTATAAACTGTGGTCTGTCCGAGGTGGCAGTGGCGTTTAATTGATGGATAATTGTCTGCATTTTCTTCAGAGAATGTGCGAACTAGTAATTTCGGTAAATAATATCTTTTTTTGATTTTCTTATTTTGAATTTTATTTTTCAGTTGATGATGAAAATCGATGTAGGTTAATATCGAATAATAACCAGATTTCTGTCGAAGTCTTTCGTATAGTTTGAGACAAAAAAAAA
>SMLS01067711.1:0-33877 GCA_004785975.1 Popillia japonica
AAAAAAAAGAAAAAACTGTTATACCCAATCCAGATTATAATACATTACACACATACAAAAGAAAATAAAAATAAAATAATGATAAAGAAGAAAATTAGAAGCGCAGAATGGAAAGAATGCTCCAGCTAGTTCCAATGCAAACACCTAAAGGATTAGCTGTACAGGAGAGAATAAAATAGTGGATTCTATACATATTTACTAGTTAAGAACTGCTTTACCGATCAGTGGTCGTATCATCAGTCACTACGCACTCCCATATATGAGACATTACAGCTGCATCAGCCCTATAACATTGTGTTTTAGATGATTTTAACAAAAAAATAAATGAATAGGATGATACGAATGAGTATGTATTATATTATATATATGTATAGTAAAAAGATATACACAGCAGACTCCGTTTACTTGAATCTGTAGTGGTCCAGTCTCGCGTAAATTCGAGTAGTTCGAGCGTGCCACCAAGATAATTATGTCACGCAGTGTCTCGAGTTGTAAAGGGTAATGTATATTCTTTTAAATTTTGAGAACTATCTTATACTTCATCATATTGTTCTTTTTTATCGATGGTTTATTTTCGTCGAGCCCCGCTATTATCTCATGCCTTCTCTTTCGCTTTGGCCTTGAGACCACCTTTCAAGTTTTTGCAGTCATTTACCTAATGAAACAAGATACCAAACTACCGCCAAGTACACGTACTTTGCATCAAAGAAAATAATAGAGGCACTTTACAAATCAAAGTGATACAATTAAATTAAATCGTGTAGTGTTCTATTGTCTCACATCATAGATCGTCTTTACTGTATTAAAATCTTACATTACTTTGAAGTAATAATTGTAAAATTTATAACCCATTAAATAAAAATTAAAAATGTTAGGATTAAGATTTTCGATTTTCAGTGTCACTTGGTACTGTTTATCGCCTTGATTTAAATAAATGGCGCCTGCTGTGTGTACCTATATTAACAGAATGCTTGTTTAAAATTGTTACTCTTAATATCAAAACAATTACTTTATAAACAAAATATTTGAAACTAAAAGTGAGCTAATTTACAAATCAACTATTCGAAAACTGTCAAGAGCTACAATATTAAACACGTATTCTGTTTCTGTCTGTCAAAAAGGTATGATATGGTAGAATTGAGAATACCAAGAACGATATATGAACAAGACAGCATTATTGTCACTATTTTCTTGTGCATTGTTGATTACTGCTTTTTAGAGTATTAAACGCGAAATAATCTGTCTGGAAGTAAACAGGATCTTTTAAATAAAAACAAAAAATGGTTTTCTCGGTAAAGTAGATTTATTTTATTCAAAATAGTCCCCTTCGGCTTCGATACACTGATTTGCATGATTTAATAATATTTCAAATGATGATTTTAGGTCATTGGTCGATATGGCTTTGAGGATGTTGGTACACGCCTTTTGCATTGTCTTCACATTGACTTCTCATGCCGAGATCTTTTGGTTGCCGGCCCGGTTTTTGGCCTCCGCTCGGAACTTTCACGCCTTGTTACCGGATCATATTGGAAACACCACGTTTCGTCATCAGTAACGATATTGTAAAGGAAGTTTTCATCCGGTTTGGCCTTTTTAACGACGCTCTTGCAATGTTGGATTATGAGCAATTTTTGGTCGTCAGTCAACTTGTGCGGTACAAAGTGAGCACATATCGTTCGATAGCTCTAATAGTCGGTCAAAATGAGATAGATCGAATCTTTAGACATTCCTAATTCTATTTCCATAAAACACATTTATGATTTATGCTAGATTTTGAAAAAATCACGCACTTTTTCGATGCTCTCTGGCGTAATCACGGATTTCGGCTGGCCGACATAAAGCCTGTATATCACTCATGAACTCTGCCATGGGATAAACAATCATCACCATAAACTTTGAAACGTTTCGGTAAACGTTTTCCCAGTTTGAAAAAAAACTTTATATTGGCTCTTTGTTCGATTACATTTGACACGCTATAACTTTGCTTCCAGTGAACCAACTGCCAGGAAATTTTTACTAGAAGTCGACAAAGGATCTACCAGTCGAACGCTTCTAGCGACATGGGGATGACGCTACCAGAAAAGTCCTGTTTACTTTGGGACAGACTGCGTAGATAGTAAAGTATTCAAACTTTGACATAAAACATCGACTGTATTAACAAAAGCAAGAAATTGCTCATTGAAAGACTGGATACGAGTATTTGTCTTAGTTCGGTAAAGCTGTATAAAACATTAACACCGTCTTTTCTATCATTTAGGTGACATGTTTCGTCATAGTGAATGACATGTTGCTTAACTGATGTTTTGTTAGGGCCTTATTGTCGATAACGAGTTTGCATAGTTTAGTTGCTTGAGTTTGATTAATTCATATTTCGTCATTGACATTAATTGTATATGTGCATCGACAGGTCCGTGGTTTACTCTTACTGAATTTTATAAATGGACCAATAGAAATAAATGCTAGCACAACGGACGAATGCATGTAAATTTTTCTTAAAAAATTAAGGCCATATCACTCTACTGTGATAATAAATATTGAACTTTTGCACTAGAAACCAAAAAGTATATACATCAAATTATTTGGACATTTTTTACTTTATAATATTACCGATTGCTTTATTGTACTCGTCCAATATTCTCCTTCTATTTGTACAAGTAAATTATACAGGTGGCTACTACAGTCATTGTCTGTAGTATGCAATCTATTAGCAAACGTATCCAAAAAGAAATTGAACAATAGTTAGGTGAAGTAGTAAAAAACTTACCACGAATGTTCGGCATTGAATCCTACCTAGAAAAAAATATTGAATGTATACCAGTATTATGTAAAAACAATTCAAATTTATATAGGAAAGTATCAAAATAGTAGTTTTAAAGTAGGCTGTACGAAGTTTTCCATGTTCAGTGATAATAATGTTATAGTTTAAAACTTAATTAATTAGTTTTACTACCACTTCTTCCTAACTGGAAGTAAGAAGATATTTACCGGAAATATTATTTGTAAAGTAGTATGAAATCTAAATATGTAGTATGTTCTAAAAATAGTATGATTACTACAACTTGCAAAATGTACTCTCAGGTGTGGTAGACGAGCGAGAAGGGATCCAAATTACAGAAAATGTAGTACTATTGGAAACTTGCAACTGCTGTAGAAAAATTTACGGTTTCTTTAAAATAATAAATTGTTTTCAGAGAGAAGTGGTAGCTTGGAACAAAAAACATTTTTAGAAGTTGATTCATGTTTCTATAGATCAATTATTAAAAGCTGCGCCTTATTACGATTCTTTGTTAGACTAATTGTCAAAGTCATTTACATAAATATAAATTCTACACTAAATAAATCTATTCTTTCAATTTTTTTTTTCTTTGCAGCTAAGGATCTCGCCACCGGAACTAAATATATTTGCCAATGTAAAATACATCAAATGATCCTTTGTTGTAATTACATATGTATAGAGTAACCAAATTTGATTGCTATCGTAGGGAAACTGTTAATTATAATAGTAATAGAAAAACGAGACCATTCAAATTAATCCTTTTTTGTTTAAGCCTCATTTATTTCAGCTAACGAAGATAATCTCCTGTATTTTGCTTCCGAGTTATAAGCACCGGTTGAAGTTTTCAAATTGACCGTTCTCAGAAATTTATGAGCGTTTAGTGAAAGTCATGAAAAACCGAAGTAACTTATATGAACAAAATAAATATACACTCAGTAGCTGAAACCGAGGCGGGCTCCCTCGATTGGAACCAAATAAAATATGTTGAACCTCAATTGAAAAGTTATCTACACAACTCACGAAATACTTCAAGGTAGCACACGGTAGGTTGTAAAAATTTATGCACCAATATTATCTTATTGATTCATCATTCCTGTCAAAAGTACTTGACGTCAACACTTCAGTAGACCGTTTCCAGAACCTACTGAAATTCAGAAGATCCTAGATTAAACTTAAGATTTATTAAAGGCCAGTAGGTATACCATGTCACTACGAGATCAAACCCTCGCCATGGACATGCTGTATAAGGATCCCCACACAAGGAGGTCGGCCCCTTGAGCGCAGCCCTTCGGCCGTCACGCAGGGAGGTTCGCTCCCTGAGAGGGAGCAGGAGGGTGCATTGGGTCAGCGACCTTGAGTCGCCCGAGTTTCCGGCGCCTGATCCTTGCGGTAGTAAACACCTCACGCGCCTGACCATTTGCGTCATCCGACTTTCTGGCGCCTGGTCTTTGCGTCAGCAGGGTAGTAAACAACGTGAGTCATTCTCTATTTTTAGCATTTTTCTCAGACAATGTCGTCAATATACCCTTTAGTATTTCATCAGCACGTGATAAAAATGGCCCGTGAAATTGCAAAGCAAATGATTGCAGCGATGGAGCGCGTAAAAGCGATTCTTCGTAGAGGAGATGATGTTACGCCCCTTTTACGATTGTGTACCAACAACTTGAGGATCTTGAATCGGGCAATGAAGGTGGCAAACAACGTGGGGCAGCGCAATAACCTACAGGCGGCTATTTGTCGAGTGGTGGGCTACCGTACTCTCTTCAAAACGCTAGAGATTCGGGGCGGTGGTAGAATTCAGAGCGAAAGGATTCGATGGCAAGAGGTACACTCACCTGAAAGAAGTTGTAGAACGATTTACATATAATCGCTATGTAAATCGTTCTACAACTTCTTTCAGGTGAGTGTACAATCTGCCTTTGCTAATAGAACCCTAACAGGCTGTATCGTCAACCTACAGCACTTGAACCCCCAAAGTTTCTCGGACGATGCTCAAAGTATGTTTGTACGATATTATTAAAAATGAATTGAAGAGAGTACCATTCCTTAAGGTAAATTCGTAGTACAGGATCGGGAAAAGTTGAAGCATATAGCTACTAGAAATAGAGTTATAAGTGTGGATACCAATTTAGTCCGATGAGTATGTCAAGGCGAAGATTTTACGCGAGCTGGAGGAATTTCAAGTAAGTAAATGATTCTTCCGACCATTTCACAAATTAAAATTATATCGTTTTATGGGAGCGCGATAGTGGCTGTGCGTTAGGTGCGGTGGTTGATTTAAACATCATCAACCATTATAATCCGCAGCGCGTGGGTTCATATCTACCTCTTCCGTCAGGTATCATGCGAAAGCAGGCATGTGTCAACGCACAGAACAACGATGACGCTTGCTTTACGTGCACCGTGGTTTCAGCATTGTTCCCGTGCTCTTACCATACTAATAGAGTGTTTAGCTATCTCCATTACTCCATAGTGTTAAACGTAAAAGACAGAGTTCCCTATACGCCGCGAAGACATTAAAAAACTTGAAAAACTAAATAATATAAGTGTGAATGTGTATATACTAGATGATAAGTACAGGTGTGTTCCAAATCGGTTAACCAAAAACAAAAAAGACCGACATGTGAATTTATTGCTTATTCAAAACCGTGAAAAATCCCATTATGTGTGGATCAAGGACCTTTCTCGATTAGTGTCTAAACAACTTACTGCAAACTTACTTAGTGTGGGGGCCCTTACACAGCGTGTCCATGGCGAGGGTCTGGTCTCATAGTGACATGGTACCTATACCTACTAAGGCCTTCATCTAATCTAACACCTAGCAGATCTATGTTACAAAAGATTTATGTAATATGATGGATTCCAAAACAGATTTTCCTGTTGACATATGTATTATCTGGTTGAAAAAATAGTTCAAATGGTACAATAACAATATAATAATTTTAAAAGTTTGGTGATAATCCTAAGTGCTGAGATCTCTCTCGAAAATATAATGAAAATTTGGTTGCTCATTACGACACACCAAACACTGAATCCAAACCGTCTTTTAACTTGAACATTGATGGTACGATCATCATACAACAGCATCCATGTCAGTTAAAATTCTTACGCTAATAATATATGCATTTATTACTGTATTTGTTTATTTTTATATATTACTTCATTGCTTCTGCTTTATGGTAATAATAAAGAAATATTATTATTATTATTATTATTTAATCAAATTACTATAGGAAAAAATTATTCTTTTGATTCTGTCTTCATTCTTGTCCATTGAATCAGTGCATCAAAAATATGTAAACAAATTTTCTCTAACAACCAAGGTATTGGTTTCTAGAAAGTATAGCCAAGGAGTTATAAAAGACAGAAAAGGATGAAAGCCATGTTTCAGTGTGTTTACCCGAAAGGGCCTAAAATGTCGTATAACTTGGCGGGAAAATTTTTATATCGATCTGTGCCATTTTAAAAAGGTGGGTTGCAAGATATATTTCTGTATGTATATACAGTACAATAACAAGTCTGTACTTATGTCTATCTGCGACTATAGGTCCTTATAACCTATATCCATATGCATAGTTTCATAAAACAAGGCATCGATGCAGTTATAGTTAAGTAATCCACTTTACTTTCAACATGGCTCCCAGACCTTTGACTGACAAAGCGTATATTGAAGCATCTGACAGTAATAAACATATCTCCGAATATGAAGATCACACAAGTGAAGCATCTGAAAGTGACAGTTCTGATGGTGAAGTCGATAATATGCATCAAACGTGCAAAGTTGTTCTTCATAGGATGGAAGAATAGAATGGAAGTCGGAACAACCGCTGCAACGTGGTCGCTTTTCTGCTGCCAGTGTATTACATCAAACACCAGGAATTACAAGATATGCCAGTAGCCGAATTGGCGACATCAAGTCGTCATTTCAAGTTCATTTCATAATGCTGTAGAAAATACAATTATTGAAATGACAAATCTCGAACGACGAAGTGTTTACAGTGAGAATTGGAAAAATTTACATAGTACTGTTTTTGAAGTTTACATAGGATTGCTGTTACTTGCTGGGGTTTATCGGTCACATGGAGAATCTACGAAAAGCTTGTGGGATACAGAAACTGGTACAAATATATTTAGAGCGGCGTCATTGGAAACATTTTCTGTAATATCTCGTGTAATTCGGTTTGATGACAGACATAAAAACCAAGATAAAAGGCGGTACTGATAAGATTAACCCCAATTCGAGAAATCTGGGAGAAATGGGGGCATGTTCTTGCAAAATTGTATATGTAATGTTGAAGTAAATGTTACTATTGACGGGCAGTTACTAGCATTTAGACGGCGATGCCCTTTCAAACGGTACATTTCCAGAAAACTGGTAAAGTATGGAATTCAAATTTGAACACTTTGTTGCAGTGAAACTTTCTATGCGTTGAAATTACAAATACATACAAGCAAAGAACCGGGAACAGCCCCTGAAAAAAATCAAGTCATGCGGGTTGTATGCGATCTTACCAGGAAACACAGACAAATGGTGGTGACCGATTTAAATGAAATTTGGTGGGTTTGTAGACTGATGCAGTATAAGAACAACGGCAACTTTCATAGATGCTAAATCGCCCGTTTTCAGGGGTGGGGGCGACCAAGAGCCAACGCTACCTTTCGCTATTTGCTTTAATATCTCCAAAACTATAACACATAAAAAAGTCAAGACAAATATATACCTGTTTTATGAGAACTGAAAGATAGCGACAATAGTTTAAAAAAATATAGGGGGTGGGGGTTGTTTCTGGAAAACAAGAACTATGGCAGGTAAACTATTGTCAATTGGTTTCAACATAGATGAAGGTGTTATATGTAAGCTGAAAAATCCTTATATGGTGTAAAAGGTTCACCTAAAATGTGGAACAACAAATTCAATTCATTTATGGTATTGTTTATATGTAAAGACAGCAAACCAGTTTAAATTATATGTATTATTATAAGTTGATGATTTGTTGCTGGCTGGCACATGTCCTAGAGAGGTAAATAAACTAAAAGAGATGTTAAAGCAAAAGTTCACAATGAACGATTTAGGAAAAGTAAAACATTTTTAGGTATGGTTATTACTCAGAAAATATCAGAAGGTGAAATCTTAATAAACCGAACCACAAATCTAAGAAATGTGTTAGCAAAATTCAACACGTTTCTGTGCAAATCCGCATCGACACCAATGGATGTTAAACATAATAAATTAAAGAGATACTTAAATCAGAAAATCTTAATATAGAGTATAAGTGTAGAATGCTAATTGGTTCATTAATGTATGCTATGTTATATTCATGACCTGATTTGTGTTTATCTATTAGCATTTTAAGTAGATATCAATTGTGCGCTAGTGAGGAGCTGTGGAAATCTCTTAAACGGGTACTCAGATATGTACAAGGTAGATACAATTAATAAGAGCTTAACACTCAGAGTGTCGCAAAATGAGAATGATATTATAGGTTTTGTTGACTCAGATTGGGCAGGCGACGGTTTAGACAGAAAATCTATTGCTGGCTATATATTTAAAGTTTTCGGTTGTACAGTTTCATGGGCCTCTCGTAAGCAGGCAACAGTAGCTTTATCTTCAACCGAAGCAGAATATGTCGTTTTCAGCTTAGCCACCAGTGAAGCCGGTTGGTTAAGACAATTATTTAAAGATTTGTATGTATATGACGAATATGTGTGTGTAATGCTATTCGAGGACAATGAATCTACCATCAGTTTGTAAAAATCCGGACTTTCACAAATGATTAAAACGATTAAATAGCAGACATGTTGACCAAGCCTTTGGGCAAGAATTTATTCAAAATTTTCTGTAAAGAAATTGGTCTTACTTAATTAAGTAAAGGTTACATTTGTAAGAATGTAACAAAAATTGTACTATTCGGGGCGGAGGGGGAGAGGGGTGTTGGATTACAATAGTATTTTTTTGTATAAGTAAGTTGTTTTATGTGTGCCGTGTGCAAGAGGAGTTGGCAGCTCTGATATTAGGTTTTTTTATATATAAGTAAGAATGTCGATAGATATAATCCCGCCAATTTTCACTATTAGTACATAGTTTAGCTATGAAGTTTAGCTTTAGCATGTTTTAAGTAAGTACATGTTTTTTGTACTTGATACAAACGACTAGATATTAAAACAATATTAGCTACTGTGGGTTTTATTTCCGCTTCTTCAACAGGAACGCGGAGAAGCTAGCTAAAAGAAGAATATTTTTAGAAGAATTAGGATAATCTTTCATAGAAAACCACATTAGAAGCAGACACATATGCCAAGAACAGAGGAATCGCGAAATATTGTGCAAAGAATTGAAAACATTGGAAGTGCATCTTGTTTCGTTATGAATGTGCCACAAACTAAAATGCAGCCGTTGTAACTGTTATCCTTCAACTAAAGACAATAAAACAAATATAGGTGTAATAATTGTCATAAACATCTTTGTAAAACTCACTATACATACTTTTGTCGAAATTGTAAAACATAAAATAGCTTTTTATAACAATATTTCATTATTATCAGTAGTTTCTAAGTTTTTAATAATATTATTTGTTAGTTTTGCATTAAATAAACAAGTGCTAGTAACCTGTGCAAGTTGTTTCCTTTTTTATGTTTCGGGTCATATTTAACCGAACGATACAAGTATATAGTAGTTGTGAACAGAACAGCAGGGTTAAATAGCTGCCTTGCAAAGAAACGGCAAATGTTATACACGCACGTAATAAGAAATGCTGAAAATGCGCAATTATTGCGCAGGTCAGGCTTTGAATGTAACTGCAACAGAATTTATCACTGAATACTGTATATTATACAAGCTTGATTATGATTCACTCAAATTATACTTTATAAAGATAGCACGTGTCATTGACATTTATGAACAAGATCAACATAAGTTGGATTATACCTTTTATAAATTGGATATGTTTGTAAATATTGTTATCAAGCCGGAAAAAGATTAAAAGAGCAAAAATTATTGTAATTAGCTCATATGGTATACTATTTGCGTGCTTTCATTATCATTCAATAATATAATATGCCTATGTTTATTCTAGATATACTTACTCTGCCATTGCTTCCCACACATAAAGTAAATGACTTATCAAACCACCTGTCGTATCCTTTTCCGTGTAGTAGATTTTTTCCGCATTTATCTAGTTGACTAGGGTTTTTCTATATAAAATAAAGCACTTAGATATGCACATTTTTAAATAAGAATTACATAGATACTTACAGGATCATATAGGTAAGGGCAGTCATCTAATGCAACAACGAAAGCAGCTCTTTCAATCGTATCCAGCGACACTTTGTTGGCTCCCTTATTGAATAAATTCCTTCGAATTTGTGCCCAATGTGAACGATCACCCGCCGTTAACGCTGCTAATTTTTCTTCTCCTGGTAAGGGTTCAGATTTGTCGTCCAAAACTTGCTGAATTTGCCTGTAAATCGCATCACACTATCTAACCGAAAGTAGTAACAGTGATAATAGGCTGCCGGTTTGTTATTTTAATATTTTCCGTGAAAAACATATTTACCGTGTAAAGAGGGACTTCTTTTACTGGCAGTGTTTATATTTTATATCATACTTTTTCTTAGGTTTCAATTTCCGACGTTAATTCAAATTAAAAATACACGTTTCACGCAGGCGGTTATAATACAAATCACGGACCTGTTGAGGAAATAGAAATAGGTCAATGATTAAATATCAATGAAAACATTTAAAAGAACACGGCTTTCGAATCTAAGGAATTTTCTAGTCGACTAGTTCGATTTGTGCTTACAGAAAAGACAGAAATAAAATTAAGCTTAAAAAAGAGCAAAATCTTATCAATAATTTAATTCATTTTGTCTTAATTCGTCGTCCTAATAGTTATATAGGTAAACATATTTTGTAATGGTTATGACATTGTCGTTAGAAGGTTGGTACGGCTAAAATAACTAAGTTTTCCGTGATGATAAAAATCCGTTTGGTCTATGTGCAAAGTAATACAACCGCAAAAGATTTCGAAAACCCCTCGGTGATTCTCAATTGTAAGAACATGCTATTGTGAGAAGTTCTTAGTCGCGTTTTTTTTGCCGTCAGGCCCAGCTCACTTCACTTTTGCGAGTTGAGATGCGAGTTATTTACTATGAATGGTAAAACCAGCCGGCTAACCAATTTCGTAGTGAGTAGCTCACATCTAAACTCGCAAAATTGAAGTGAGCAGAGCTCGACGGTAAAAAGAACGCGACTCTTGTCTACCTCTGCAGATGAGCTTGGTAAAGTGCGTGTGATGCGGGACAATGTGTGTTGATTCATAACGACTAAATTGAGTAAAACATAACGATAAACAAATGTACATAGTTTGTGGAAAAGATGTAGTTTCATATAGACTTCAAACTCTGAGAATAAAAAGCTATTTTTAATATTGTACTGCCAGAGTTATGAAGACATAGGGCAAGGGAGCCAATAGTGTGTTTATATCTTCGAATACTATAGTGTTATTCATTTCAATGTTTTATTGACATCCTAGTTTTGAAGTTTACGATTCGAAGACGTACACGCCATGAACGGAATTTTCGGAATCTCCAATACAGAAATAACAAAGTATCTATAAAAGTGAAATATTAACAGTGTTAAGTGTGAATGCGATTTTATGTTGGTATTACCTACAGTTGGTGAAAATATCTACGATATGTATGTTTGTACACCTAAGACCACATACAAGTAGTTGTTGTATGTTTGCATGAGATACATGAATGAATTTTTAGTTATAACATGCTTTGTACAAAAATATTTGTGGAAACGGATTATCTGATTTATGTAAGTAGATATTGGCATTGAAACTGTAGTTAACCGCAGTATTTGAAAAGCATTAAAATCGGTTTAAAGTCAAAAAATTGGTTCAAAAATATATATTTTTCAATTAAGTATTTACTTAGAAAAGCGCAAAAACGATTTACTGTCCACCAAACCAAAATATATTCTACCAATATTAGTATGTAAACTATTAATATTTACGTTATTGTTGTTTTAAGTAGGTGAACTCACACTAGTGAAATATATGCCCACCAAATAAGTAAGTTTTTAAATTAACGTAGTACATAACGTTAATAACGTAAGTTCAACCCAAAGTCACTAAAATTGACTTTTATAAAATATCTAGTAAACTGGTATAATAGTTAGGTTTAACCAGTTTAAATAAATATTTGTACGAGCGCTTACAAATAATAAAATAAGTTATACTCACACTTGTATCTCTCTCGGTTTCAGTATTCTTCCTCTGTATATTATAACTTTGAAGAATTTGCCTTTGTGATAAACTACGATATGATTTGAATCCGCCCAATGCATAATTCTGTCAGTTTCGACTCCGGGTATTCTTGTTGTGTTGAAAATACGTTCATATTGCCATGAACACAAAGGTACAGAATTTTGTAACAATATTGGTTCTAACTCCTGTCGGTCAACAAGTCTTCTATATAAAAGACAGGAATGAATGACGGCGGCTGCTCTAGCAGCCTGCACTTGTGTAGGTTGCATCAGGATTGCGTCTATTCCGTAGAAATTGGAATTTATCATTAATGGTGATCGGCCACGAAGGTAGACGTATTCTTCCCACCAATCTGAGACATAATTGCTAGACCACCAAGATTTCAAGAGCAGATATCGTTGTAGTTTAACTCCAATTCCATTCTGAAAATCATCAGCTAACTGTTGCATTTTGTCGTAGTTCTCATCATTTAAAAGAGGCCGAACAGATCTCATATACTAAAAATAAAAATAAAGAAGTAATAAGAAGTTATCTATCTATTTTTTAGTGAACGTACTCTAGTCATAGTGCTGTGTAGTGACGGAAGCGGCAGCTTCGGAAGAGATCCTTGGAAACTGTATAATCTTGGTTTATTCCAGCCACTAAGAATGCGAACAAGTAATAGCCAAACTCTAGTTTTAACGGATATACGCGCACCTTTACCTCTGGCTTCATACAACCATCCTTTGTACATGAGCAATAATTTTAAAGTATATCGTATTGTATATATTACCGTCAGCCACATTGCCGTGCCCACGATTGCACTGCCAACCAGCTGCCATTTTGTACTATTTCTAAAACAAAATCACTTTACATAAAAACTCCTACCGCATAATTGTGGTAAGTGTAATAACAGATATGTATGATTAACTGGTTTTTAACATGTCCATACGTTTCGGCGTGGTAAACTACACAAACTGAATCTTCAGAACTTATTATCAGGTAATCTTTATGCATTATCGGATTACCGGTTACAATTCTCATCGAGTCTTTTTTTGTAATAAGTTAGTCACTATTAGCTACATTTCGATAAATTAGTATCGAGTATTAAAGGAATAAACTAATATATTCCGTGTTAAGTGATTTATGTAAAAATAATCAGTAAGAGAAGAGTTTAAAATTCTGAAGGCATATTCTAGTAGACAAATTACCTACTGATTTAATCTACTGATGTAACAATTGAAGATATTTTACAGATTGGGAAATATCAAGATAAAAATAACGAATAATATAAACATATAGAAAACCAGATTTTTTTAACGAAATTTTAATTATAAAAATGGTACAGGGTAGTAGTAAAGATTATTTCGATCCTATCTAACAACGCAGACGATATCATTTTATATTTAAATACCGATCACGTTTACCAAATCAGATTAGGCTAATATAACCGATAACTTCTACGCCAGAAGGAGGTCCATCATGATCGAGTACAATTATTATTAAAGACAAGATTATGTACATACACTATCTCCGATAATTATGAGTTACATATATGTATAACTTTCCAAAGATATTTTTTGCGAGCGACCGCCACATAAAACTTGAAATACGAAAATTAATACACTAACTAATAAAGCAGTATATAGAATAACAACACAATAATTGTGTAATCTTTACATTGTCCAGTAGCTATTTGCGCACTAGATCAATTTTCCCATATTCAGTTGCTATTAATTTAAATAAAAGACACTAACAGTACCTATATAAAAAATTAATCGTACCCTTTTAGAAATTTAGTTGCTCATGGCGATTTATCTTAAATAAACAAAAATTTAATCGAACCCTGGAGGCTAATATTTAGTATGGCCGTCTTGACCTGCAATTACAGCTTCACATTGTCTAGTCATCGATTTTACCAGCTTCTGACACATGTTCTAGTCAATTTTCATCCGTTCAGCGCTACCAATCGTTTTGAGAGAATTAATATTAATTTAATATATTATAATATTGTCGTTGACCCGACATGGCTTGTTTCAAAATGGATCGCAAATGTTCAATTGGATTAAGGTCAGGCGATTGTCCAGATCAATCCAATACTTATCCTATTAGTATGAAACCAATTTTGCACAATATTGTGAATAAAAAGGGCCAATGCAGAGAAAAGAAAACTACAGAAGGTATTGATAGGGCTATTCTTCGTAAAATTTTAGCAAATCAAGACCAATCTGCGGCTGAGATTACTCATGAAATACAATACGAATTTAACGTAAAAATGCATTCACAAAGTATTAGAAATCGAATAAATTTGAAGGGATACCGCGGTAGAATTGCTATTCTTTTATATGAGTTGAAAATAAACGAATTCGATTGCAGTGGGCGAAAGATAAAATAAATTGGTCTCTTGCCCAATGGGAACATATAATATGGTCAGATAAAACAAAAATCATACTTTTCGATCAGATGGTGTTATTTGTACATAGAGAAAGGCAAGTGAAAATATAAGGAGAGTGTTTGAGACCCACCATAAAACACGGTGGTGGTAAGTTACATTCATAAGTTTGTTGATATCTTTTTTTACAAAAAAAGGTTGCTTTTGGTAGAAGGACTAATGTTTTGGGGTTCAATGTCATGGCAAGGGTGAGGTGAACTCGAGTATATTGACGGAATCATGTCTAAAGAAAAGTATTTGAATATTTTTAAATCAAAACTTTGTTTGCCTGCGGAAAAACTGGGCCTTAACAATGAGGTTATATTTCAGCAGGGTCGAGATCCAAAGCATACAGCCAAGATTGTGCAGAATTGGTGTCATACCAATAGGATGGAGGTATTGGATTGGCCTACACCGTCGCCGACCTTAATTCAATTGAATATTTGTGGTCCATTTTGAAACAAGCCATTTCGCGTCAACGACCTACTCATATTAATTCTCTCGAGACGGTTGTTGCCGGGGAATGGATGAAAATTGACAAGAGCATATGTCAGAAGCTGGTAGAATCGATGCCTAGATAATGTGAAGCTGTAATTGCACCTCAAGGCGGCCATACTAAATATTAGCCTCCAGGGCACGATTACATTTTTGTTATGGAAGTTTATATTTTATTATTGTATGAGAAACTACATTTAATAGAGAAAAAGTATATACAGCAAACGAAGTATTCTAATTGAGATCCTAGGGAGGATAACAGCTTTGTAAATAGCATACATACATTGAAAACCATGAAAGACAGAATAGTGCTCTCCTAGACTTTTTTGTAGAAAAAATATATGCTCTACAAAAAAGGTCTTACAATTTTTTGGCAGCTTGCACCGTTAAGGCTGCGTATGCGAAAAAAGTAAGGCTTTCATGATATTTTTCCTTTTTTCACAAATGCAACCTCAACGCCGCAAGTTATCAAAAAATTGGGAAGACTTGTTTCGTAAAGCTTAACATTTTCTACAAAAAAGGCAGTGAGAGCACTATACTATCTCTTATGGTGTTCAAGTTACACTATTTACAAAGGTGTGGTAGGTGCTGATTTTTACCTGTTATTACCTATTCTAGTAATTGCGCAAGCACTCCAATTAAAGTATTTCATGTGCTGCATAAGCCACAACCATAAATTCGTATAAATAACAATGTAAAATAAATTATTATACAAATATATGCAAAATAAACAACGAAAAAGTATTTTTTTTTTTTTTTGCTACTAATCATAAATTTGCTCTCATCAGAAAAAGTAACAAATCTCAAAAATTCTGCGCTTGGTTAACACATTTCTCTACAAATTCCAATCGTTTGTGTCACCTAACTTTGGGCAGAAAGGGTTTTTTTTCGGGCAGTACGGGCTTGATATCCATGTATCCTCGACCATGTTTTATAGTATCGCGATGTACACGCTTTCTAGTTACATTATAAAGGGTCACAGCTGATTGCGGCGCACTACGAAGAGGATTCTTTGTAATTTCTTTCATAAAATTTTTATCTCGTGATGATCGAAGTAAATTATTTAATTGTTCTATATTTTTAAACTTTGTTATAATGCATCCAATCGTTGAAAATGGTTTAGTTAATATGCAACCAATTTCTCTAAGAGATTTGCCTTCACTATGGAATTGTATTACCAACTACCTATCCTCAACTGTACTTTCTCTTACTTACTAACCAGTAACAACGTGGCGTTGATAATGGACAATCGTATGGGATTTCCCTGGTTACAGATTGGTCTTTTCGTAGATTTCATGGTGTTTTTTCCTGTATGATTTTTGTGTGGTTTGCGTATGTTTTTATACGAAGTTGCAACGCTCACAAAAAAATTATGATTTTGCTTTATATATACGTATGTAGCATTTCTGAATTAAGTGTAGTTCTATTTTTTGTATATTACAATATATTTATTAATCAAATAATACAATTTTCAAACATTAACTACCAACAGTTGACAGTAAGGCGTGAAGAGAAAGCAGCTTCTCCGTTCACAGTAAACTAAAATGTAAAAGTTTTTTTTTCAGAATTTTGGACTGATCACCATTCATGTTTTATGAACTTACATACTAATTCTGTTTCTAAGGATGCCATGGAATGACAATATTGTTTCCCTAGCAATTGTAAACTGTCAAACTTGGCAGTCAAATAATAGTTTATCATTCGTAATCTGCAGTTTAAACTATTTTTTACAAACAATGTTAACATTAGAGGAAAAACGGCGACAAATCCATAAATACGGTTATTGCTTTATTTCGTACAAAATATCCAATTAACAATACCACTGCTTGGCGTTTAATAAAAAGATCCGCGCAACAGGAAGTGTGTCCTATAAGAAGGACAAGAAGACGTACAATGAAAATGATGCAGTTACTTTGGTTGCCTTAACTTCAGCGGATGAAGCTCCCACGATCTCTTTAAGACACCGTAGCATAAATACAAACATAAGTAAATCACATTTGCAAAGAATTTATAAAGCAAATAGAATATAGCCATCCAAAGTTAAATTATGCCATACTTTAGAAGAAGGTGACGAGGCACGGCGGTTACTGTTCTGCTTATCTTTGGGGGAATTAATGTTAGAAAACAGAAACTTACATAAACTAATAATTTTTTCTTATGGATGTACTTTTACTCGTGTTCCATCACCTCAAAACTGTCGACATTGGAGCAGAAATAACCCTCATTTCATAAAAAAACGCAAGAAGGCAGTATTTAAAAAAAACTTAATGTTTGGTGTAGCGTGTCATACGAGCTGGAAATCACTGGACCTTACTTTATTGAAGGAAGATTAAATCAGCAAATGTATCTACAAATTCTGGAGAGATTCGTTGACGAACTTCCTTTAAATATTCGACGGTTGCGCTTCTTCCTACATGATGGCTGCTATGTCCATTCCACACAAATGATTACTGATTGGCTAAATAATCAATTTGGTGAAAGATTGTTTGGGAAAATGAGCGTAACTCTCGGCCGGTTACATCGCCCGATCTAACAATAATGGACTGGGCGAAACCACAATAAATGATAATATAAATCACAAATTATTTCTCATTTATAAGAGTCGTTTCTCCCATCCGGGGACACACTTTATATACTTAATTCAATGGAATCGGTAAGAACCGCAAAAACAAACCCACAGTACAATTATCAATCAACAATTGAAAATTACGGAGTCATGCAATTTGGCGAAAGACGTAAGCAAACGTTTAGATATATTTGTTAAATACGTATTTCTTCGCAATAGCTTCTTCGGATACTTCTGTAACATAATGTTTATAAATAACTTGTTTTTTTTTGGCTGTATATATGTATGTACGTATGTACATATACTACTACTTTTAAGTCACGAATAAAAACGTTAATTACAATATTATTAAAAACCACATCAATATATATATTCTAATCGTTTTTCTTATTAGTTTAATTTTTGTTATATATGGTAAACAATTTTAATGTAGGTATTAGTGTAGCAATTTACTGCACGATAAATGCTCAGGAATAGTGCGAATAATATTACTGTTTATAGCAATATATTTTGTTTCATTATTGTTGTTAACCACTTACCTAGGAAAAGGTAATAATTTTTTTTTCATTAGTCATACAGACAAAATAGCTTGGGGTATGGTTCGACCAAAAACTCACATATAGCACACGGATGTGGTGATAACCAACAACGCTGCTATTGCGTTAGGCAAGATGAAGAAGGTTGTGCGGGAGAAACTGAGGCTTTAGCGCCAAAATGATTCTGTGGTTATACAGAAGAACAATCGAATCCATGATAACATACGGAGCAGTTATATGGTGGCCAAAGGTGCTGCAGGCGAGGGTGGCCAGGACGCTAACTGGTGCGCAGAGACTGGCCTGCCCCTGTTCTACGGGCGCTGCATACAGACTGATGTATGTATAAGCAAACACCGATAAGTAAATTGCACAGTGCTCATCATCAAAAACTAATAGACGAACTAAGGGGACACACCTTACCGAGTTGCCAAGTGATGCCAGGGATAAGAACGACTGTGAGAAAGGTCCTTCAGTAAGAGCGGACTCGAACTGAGATACAGACGGCACTAAAACGTAATATGGCGTAGGAGCTTGTATGTAAGCAAGAAAGCCTGCAAAAGACCTTTCGATAAGCTACAGCAGAGACACAACGGTGTTTCAAGCTGATGTAGCAGCAAGTCATCAATGTGCTACAGAAGTAGACAGATGGACCGAGCTAGATGAAAGCGTCGATATTTTCTCGGGCATTCAAGCAACATTTAAAGCGATTAGTTAAGCAACGGTTGATTCTAACCAGGTTTAGGACTGCATAAACGCCTTAAATGAGATGGGATCCCAAAGGAAATTAACATTGGCCTGGATTCTCAGCCGTAAGGGCATGAAGCGAAATGACGCAGCAGAAAAAGTCCGTCAACGAATATATCTCCGGAATTTAAAATCTGTGTGATGTGATTATTTTTATTTAGTCGAAACTGTTCGTTTGTAATATAAAGTACATGCGTGTCAATGATAGGAAGGATTCTTAAATAATTTTTTCCCGTTGACATTTACATATGTATGTTTTGCTTTTAAATGCTTGAATTTTTATCATTAATGTGTTGACTGTTTTTCTAAATCATATGAACGCATCATCATAAAAAATTTCAAGTCATTTTTTATACATATATTCTTAACAACTAATCTACTTACGATGGTAAAAGAGGCATTATTTTAGTTACTAAGTCATAAGGCACTTTATATCCCGAGAAATGTATTCCTATCACGATTGACATCGTTAACCATAATGTCCAAAGCTGAGCTGGATAAACACCATTGTGAACGCTATTCTGTAACAAAAAGGAACATTAATTGCCATACAAGTACAAGATCTAATAAGATACGTAAAACTTGCTAAAAATGTTGAATCAATGAATTCGAATGCCAATGTTTTTCTGAACTTTTACGCTGATGATGAGTTTTATAACAAATATAGTGAATTTTGAATAACTAATATGTACATACATGTTGCAGGATGGTCAGGCGGAGCGAAGTACCACATTTGCCTCGGTTGAATTACATACATCAATTTTTTTTATCTATTTATTGGAAGCTTTGTCAATCGGAAGCACGTTTCAAAATCATTTTGAACTATACAGGGGCTCCCATTATACACCAAAGATTTATAGAAGTTATATGGATACTGGGCGATGGTTATGTTAATAATGTTGGTTTGTATTGATACAAAAATATTATGACAAATCGATAAAGGATATCGTAAGGGAACGCAAATTGTTGTATGATATCCATTTTATAAAGTACAGAAATCAGAATGCGTATCGGTTGAAGTCCTTTTCGCAGCAGCATTTACGCACTTTTGAGGAAAGACTGAAGTCCTCGCATGATACAAATGTCTTTACGATGACTTTGCATCCCTGTGTGATGAAGTAGTGTAGTAACGCATTGCTTGCAGGAAATACCATATTAGCAAAAATTCTTCAGATAAAAGATTGCTTTGGAATTCTAAACGTCCCGTGTGCCTTTAACCACCATCTTGTTGATGTGAAGTTGGTTAATGAAGGGTTCTAAGATGTTGTCTTAGTACCTTTGGGCATTGATGGTTCCTTCAAAGATTATGGGGTATCAATCGTCTACGAGAAACACCAATTCACACCCCAATTTTGTGAGAATACAACAGAGACTCGCGAAATATGTGAGGATTTTTAGCACTCCACATTCTCATGGTTTGTAAATTAATATAGTCTGACAAATGAAGCCATGCCTGATCTGAAAAACATGTCAAATCCAAAAGGTCATTGCTGTTCAATAAATGTTGGTTCTAAGCACTGGCAATATAGCATGCGCCTGTTATGATCAGGCGGTAACAATTCATGATACGCCTACATCTTACAAGAAAATAAAAAGTCCCTCGTTAAATTTGTTATGCATTTACTATGCCCAGCCCCGAGTGTGCAGGACTCCGGATACCAGGCGATCTCCGGATTAAATGAACCTTCTCCTAGTGATGGCAGGGCTCTGCTGCGAGCGACTGAACAGATCCCCAGCTCGTGGGACTAATGACAGATGAAAATATTAAAGTAAATACAGATGTACCTATAGAGGTGATGGGACCGGAGAGTAAAGAAGAGGATAGCAGTAAAAGAATACCTGTTGCTAGTGTAGCAAGGGGAGGCAAGGAGGAGTGGGATGAAGGAATGGATCCTACAGTTAGACGTAGTTCGCTTTTGAGAACACCACCCAAGAGCGGACCACAACTGAAAGTGGTGTACAGGAAATACATACGTAGCGGGCCAGAAAACGCAGTATAAAATAGCGAAATGCAATGGCAAAGCAGGCAACGCCGCGTATGTGTACAGCGTCGCAGAAATCAGTGCTAGAGTTTCAGAAACAGATAAGCCGGGTGGAAGGGACAGGTACAGGGGATATGCAAAGTACGGATGGCAATAAACTGGAAATACCACTCAGACCAAGGTTCATATACATATCCAAACGTTTTTAGTGATATCTAGGTAAGGAAAACGCCCAAAAAGATTGAGAGAAGAAGATGAGGAGGACCAGCTACAGGAGCATAAAAAACAATTTGATAGGATGGCGAAAACGGTAAATGAACTGGTCTCGATCACGGACACGAGTACCAAGACTATAAAAAAAAAAAGCAAAAACGTCAAACATAGAGAATGGAAGGTGTTAGATGAAAGGAGAGTAACTCTGAAAGGAAAAGCAGAAATTGAGGAGATAACTTCTGTGGCGGTAAAAGTAGACTTTGAGAACATCCAAATGTAACTTGAGGAAAAGAGGCAGATGTCTGTAAACAAAATCTTTGCAGTAATTGAGGAGAATTGTACCTGGATGAGGTTTTAGATGAAAGGTGGCCACGGGATATGTACAAGCTGACAGAAGCGGAAGGAGCTAACCTAACGACAAAAGATGACCATCAAGGCGCCTAGGCCATTTTGTTAGAACCAAATAAGGCAAATGACAATAAAATCGTGGAGAACCTAATGCTTAAATATACTGGACTGATGGAATTGATTTAGAACAACGAGGGCCAAGCAGACTTTGTAATTCAAACAGCAAATATAAGGACCCGAACAAATGAATACACCGGAGAAAGCAGTGCCGTTCACCTACTACCCCTAGAGATTGACTCAACAGAAGTAAATGATATGGAAACAGTTTACGATGAGCTTAAGAAAATCATTCTCATCCACAAAGAGTATGAACTTGGTAATAGGTGCCTGCAATACGTATTTCATACGACAGGAAGATCTGCGAGTATGTTTTTGCGAAAGAGGATATAAAGTTGATAGCTCAGACACAAGAATCTGACCCAAAGAAGCTTAAAAGGAAGGAAGAAAGTATAGTAACGGTCAAATCGGAAGGGAAATCTTTCGTGCTTAAAAGGAAAGTTAAGGACGAAGTAAATATCGAATAGATAGGGGTTAAAGTTAAAAAGCTTCGGAAGACAGAGAAGGGAGATGTACGATTGACAGTAGAGGGAGAGCAGGACAGGGCCATCCTATTGCAAAACAAAATAAAGCGTAATGTAGAGGACGTGCATGTGAGAACAAGAAAGTTAGGTATGACAACTATATTTCTTCTAGGAGTTGATCTGACGACCACAGAAGGAGATGGGAAGCGAATATTAGCCAGGGAAATACAAGGCTGATATATACAGCTATGGAAAACTGTATGGAGCACCTATCGAGTTCAAATAAAATATTGTCTGAAATATAATTTTTTAATTTATTGAATGTGTAGAGCAACTTATTTTTAAACAAAACCTATCATAAAACGCTCTTTGCCACACCGCGAAAAAGACTACAGAGTGGTTCACAAGTAATGATGTGTACCTGCTTCCACGGTCTTCTTAGTCTCCAGACTTATCCCCGATAAAAAATTTGTGGCCATTACTAAAGCAGAAGGTGTCTGTTTATAAGGGTAAACCAAAAAGAGAATTAAAGGAGATAATTTTGTGAAGAATGGAGAAAAATTCCCATCAGCTTGTGTAAGAAACTTATGGGCAGTATGCCCAAAAGGGTTCGTGCAGTTCGCTTTTAATTTTCCTGTATAACATTTAGAACCTTAAGCAATGTTTAGGGTGGTCCATACATTTTTCCATAGGTGTATATTAACACGTTCGCTGCCACTTGACGCAAATTTGCGTCAGCATTACAGAAACTAATGTGCCAGCGACGCAAATTTGCGTCAAATGGCAGCGAACGTGTTAAAGCGAACAGGAAAAGGAAATACGACGAACAAACATTTATCGTTGAAGTCCGAAGGAGACAAGCAATACTCCTGATTAAGACGAGAAAGTTAAGAATAGGGTGGACTGCGTGTGGGATTATGGAGAGGGTCGATATTGCAATAGTGTGTTTTAGGTGCCTGGAATATGGACACAAGACCCCAAAATGTACCGGACAGGTTGATCGCAGTAAGGACTGCATTGAATGTGGTGAAGCAGGCCATAAAAGCAAAGAATATACAAACAGGGAGCGGTGTGTAAAGTGTAATACTGAAGGACATAGGGCTGATCAGATTAAATGTCCATACTTCAAAGAGCGAGTGGAGGGTATAAGGAAACAACAAATACACTCCATGGGAGTAAGGACACGCAGGAAAGAACAAAAAACACATGAGTCTTAAGATACTACAAACCAACTTGGGGAGGAGAAGAGTAGCGCACGATCTGGCGTATGCCAAGGCGATACAAAAGGATGTGGATATGCTCATAGTTAGTGAACCAAATAAAACACTACTTAAAAAAAGACATGGTTAAAGGATAAAAAGAAAGACGTAGCTGTTCTATTTATGAATAAGAAGATCCCGATAACAGGTACTAAAGTGGAGAAGGTTATAAGAATGGATTTCGGGGAATGGGAATTTCACTGTTGCTGCATATCGCCAAACATAGGTATGGACGAATATAAAGAAAAAGTAAATGCAATAGCAAGTGTAGTTGCATCAAAAAAGAAAGAAGCGGTCAACATAAATGCCAAGTCGGACTTGTGGGAATCTCCAAAAAAACGATATTAAGGGAGATTACTGGGCGCAATAGATTGCAGCACTTGATCTAGTCGTAAATAATACTGGAGGTATGCCAACATTCGCAAGGGGAACATCTCAGTCATTCATCGTCGTAACAATATGCACGCAGAAAATGTCTAGACGTATTAAAAACTGGAGGGTAATGAAAGAAGAAAATCCGTTATATATACTATGACGAAAAAGTCGGTACTATACCTGGAAAGACTAAACTTTTAACACACTGGGATGCATACAACGCCAACCTGAATATTAGACTCTGCAATTTGACAAAGCATGAGAATAGTTCTTATTGACAAGGCACAGGTATTATTAAGGAAGCCTATATTAATAGCACCATCGTAGACCCTAGAGGAGAAAGAAAGGTACCATACAGGTGGAACGTCGAAATAAACACAGCGAGAAAGCAATGTATGGCAAATAGGAGACGGTACACTAAAATGGCAAAACAAAGCGCTAGTGAAGAAGAGAAACTACGAGTGAGCGGAAAGTATAAAGAAAGCAAGAGACAATTGCAGAAGTTGATTAGATTATCAAAAAATGAAGTTGTGCAATGACTTGAACGAAGACATCTAGGGAGATGGATATAGACTTGCTGTCAAAGCAAGGGTCACGCGAGGTCACAGACTAAGGGTTAATGACGTCTTAGTCTTCACCGCTATGGAACTAAAAAACTGTAGTAAATAAAATGAAATCGGGGAAAGATTCGGGATTAAATGGGATCCCTGGAGAAGCCGTTAGGGATACCGAAAAACAAGTGCTGGCTGGCTTTTAGAAGTACTGAACCGGTATCTAAGAACACGTTTCCAGTGGGCTGGAAAGTGGGAAAGGTACTATTAATACCGAAGGCAAGTAAGCCAGAACAACAAAATGCCTATAGACCAATTTGTCTTTGAATACACTTAGTAAACTTTATGACGCAATGATACGATAGAGGTTGGAAGAGGAGTTGGAAAACAAAGGTGGCTAGGCATCAGTATGGTTCTAGGAAGCAACAATCCACGATACAGGCGATGGAATTCGTCCAGGGAGTCTTGCAAAAGAACGGAAATAAGTGGAACGCCCTAGTGAGTCCTGATGTTCAAAATGCCGACGATCTGGCGCTAGTAGTGACTGCGGATGACAAGACCCAACTAGTGAGAATCGCCAATGAAAATCTCAAGAGAATAGAGAAATGGATGAAAGCGAACAAATTAAGTTTGGCACCCGAAAAGACATATACATTTCTAGTAACAAAGAAAAGAAAGCGATTCACCATAGATAATGTAAATATGACACCAAAGAAGAGCATCAGATATATGTGTGTCGTTTTTGACACGGGCTGCAGTTTTAGCGAGCACCTAAGGGAACCGACCGCAAAGGTCGAGACCAAGATGGCGAACCTGATAAGGCTGATGCCAAGCATGGGAGGCCCAATAAACTCTAAGAGCGGTGTTGGCTGGCGTAGTTCAGTCCGCACTCCTGGACGGCGCATTAATCGTAAGAAAAAAAATGGTTGTTACTACAAAAGGTTCAACGCGGGCTGCTAACTAGAGTTGCAGCTGCTTATAAAACCGCATCCACAGTGGCACTCCAGATAACAGGTACCAGCGAGAGACGATGCACTAATTGTGAAACAAGTAAAAGTGAACACTACAATATCTTGCCGCGAAATACAAGAAACTTTATTATTGAACATCTCCAGAAAAACTATACGCTGTAGAATAAAAGAAGCGACCTTTAGAAATAGGTCAGCGCGGCGGAAACCTTACATTGGTGCAATCAATAAAAAAAGAGATTTAATTTTGAAGTACGTTAATAAGCCACTTTCATTCTGGAAACGAATTGTGTGGAGTGATGAAAGTAAATTCGAATTGTTTGGACACAAATCGAGAAGGCGCGTGTGACGAAAATCGCGCACAGCCTTTGACATACTGTTGAAACAGTCAAATTTGGCGGAAGATCGTTATTGGTCTGGGGCTGTTTTTCTTGGCATGGGATTGGAAATTCAGTACTAGTGCCGGGAAAAATAAACGCAATATAGAAAATTTAGAATTTGTTGTAAAAATGGAATTAGAAGATGGGCCTCCCCAGTCCCCGAATCTTAACCCCATAGAGAATCTATGGTCAGTATTAGATGGAAATGAACCGCCAGACAGAAGAAGCAATAGAGCAACGTTTCTTAATGTTCTGAAAGAGGCGTGGACCAATATTGACAAGGATGTTTTAAAATCGTTAGTAGAGAGCATGCCACGGCGACTACAGGCTGTTATACAAGCAAAAGGAGCTCACACAAAATACTGAAACCCTCCTTTTTAATATTTATTAGAAGGTATTTCTTATTATTCTTCAACTCTTTAATTATTTTAATTTATTATTTCACTGTTATTTATTTATTCAAATCAGATACAATCATAAATTTTAACAAAATATGGATAGGCGATGTCCTACATATACGTAGGGCATGCAATCGTATTGTCTCGCATCAGTGTTGTTCGATTTGAGTATTACTTTAGCCAAAACATGTAACGAGGCGTGCTTCGCCAATCGATACACCTTCTGCCCTTATACAATAGATTGGGTAATTTTTCAATTATGATGCTCAACATGATTGATTGCAGCTTAAAGTCGCGTATTGATGATGTAATTATCAAAAACAGTCGTACGATAGTAGTGTCCGTAGTGTCAATGTCATCACGATATTTTTTTTGGTATGAAATCGGTAATTTTGTATTATGGTCCATACGAAGCTTGTCAATTTTTAAAATATAGAACACAACGTTTACATGGTTTGTTAAATGTCCTTTCCCAAAAAGAATATGAAGTGGAAATAAAACCATTTTTGCACTTGAATAGGCTATCAATTGAAATGGCAGGCAGTATAATATATCAATGTGACATACGTAATTTACTCTTCAATTTGGAATACGAAGACGACGTAGTTTGTCAACGCATAGTAGAAGTCATTGAAGAAGCAGAATCTCGAATAAATACTGATACCAATATTCCGAAGTTTCCCTCGACTAAAGACGCGAAGCGTTATGTAGATATATGCCAACGTGCAATGACAAAAGAGTTTTTTGAATCATATATAAGCCTGATCTATGAGCATCACAAACATTTACAGCATGTAGAAAAAATCTCAGGTTTAATACATACTGATAATCATCACGGCAGTAGACAGAGTATCGACAAATTACAAAATAAAGATAATGACGATAATGAATATGAACACTGGGACTTTGCGTATAGTATAGTTCAAGATATAGTAGAGCATTGTCATTCTGAAAATCAAGCTACATACGAGTGTCTACAAGTTGACGATTTTTACGGGTATGAATAATGCTGTAAGCAATATATCGTAGTTCCAGCTTGGTCAGATTAAGACTATATAATTATATACTTAAGCAACGATAATCGGCTATCTGTTTATTTTTTTTACCCAATAAATAAAGTCTTTGCTATAATCACTGCGTGGCTAAGTCTAACAAGGGAACACCGGCCGGTGTCCCCCTCCGATTTCGATCAAACTTTACAGATCGAAAGAGTATCTCAAAATAAGAGACACGAACGGGGGACGGGGTACCCCATACCCCCCATTTTTTTGACATTTTTTCTTTTTCTTATTCATCAAAAGAAGGCCGCTTTTACATAGAATACGATGATATATAACAAGTTTAGAAAATTAATAATTGTAAAAATAGAAAAATAATAATAAAGCTTCAAAATTAATAAACTTGTCTATTGATATAAATTAAATGAACTATAACAGATATAATTTTCTTTGCTTAACATAATTTCCAGCATAATACATGGTCCCAAGGTAGATATCTTCACAAAATGCTAATAACGGAGGACGGGGTACCCCATACCCCATGCCAATAGACAAAACTTTGAACATTCTAAATATACAAAAAAAAACGACAGCGATGGCACAACCTCTAGATGTAATATGGTTTTAGACTATGGAAAAATTTTGTTAGAACTTTTTCGGATATAGTGATTCTTATGAACTATGACATAGATTTACATTAGAGAAATAATATTATTCAGTTGCAATCCCTAACCCATAATCAGTCTTCTTCCCCAAGATTTTTCGACGTATTCAAATACTCGTGGTATAAGAGTGGATACGTTGAGGAAAAACCTGGGCCTTTTAAAAATCCTGTAGAGTTTTGTTTTAAAAAAGATGCGCAGTCTACACCCTTGTGTAGTATTTGCAATAAACCAGCTATTGTGCGGTGTTCATGGTGCAAACAAAATCTGTGTTTTCAACACTTTTACATAGACTATCACTACTGTAATACCTACATAGCTTAATTACTATATATAATATGTATATTAATCTTGTTCGCTATTGCAATACATACATATATGCCAATAATCGCATTACAGTATGTCATCTATTTAAACATTTATAAGCATTACCTACAATGTTTTTCTAATTCTTTTCTATTGTTTCCGAAATGTTATAATCGCTACAAACACATTAATTATATTTATATTAACTTGAAACGTTGCAAGTAACATGTTCAACACATTTGCTAAATTTACGACCGCCATTGTGCCAAACTATTACTGACCTACACTGCACGAAAAACGACTTCTAATGTTCTCATTTGGAATAGTCGTCTTATATACTTATTTATAATGCAAATTACCAATTATATCTGAACTTACTGAATATTTATGGAACTCACGTATGCGTAGATAAGTACATATCAAATTCATGACAATAGACACAAACATATATTTATTTTGAGTTATTATTACTAATTTTAATTTTCTAAATTTATTATACATCACCGTTTTCTATGTAAAAGCGATCTTTTTTTGATGAATAATGAAAAAATTAATTATTAAAAAAATGGGGGGTATGGGGTACCCCGTCCCCCGTTATTAGCGTTTTTGTGAATTTACCTGGGGATCATGTTTTATGCTGGAAATTATTTTAAGCAAAGAAATTTATATCTGTTATAGTTCATTTGATTTCTATCAATAGACAAGTTTATTAATTTTGAAGCTTTATTATTATTTTTCTATTTTTATAATTATTAATTTTCAAAACTTGTTATACATCATCGTATTCTATGTAAAAGCGACCTTCTTTTGATGAATAAGAAAAAGAAAAAAAAATTAAAAAATGGGTATAGGGTACCCTGTCCCCCGTTATTAACTTTTTGCGAATACTGACGACGCCACTCTTAGGGCCACGCAATATGCTGCAAATTATGTTAAGAAGAAAATGTAAGATCTGGTATAGTTTAGGAAATATTTGCAAAAATTGAAAAATCGTCCAAACTTTGGAGGGGGCTGTACCCCAAAATGACGTCACCGTATCTTCATTTCAGCCGCACTATACTTATAAATGATCTTTGTAACACGCTAATAAAAACGCTTACACGTAATTTATAGTGAAGCGATATAAGCCATCAAAATATATCTTTGGTCATCTCTCCATCAGTTTACTGCGTATGGTATAAAGCTTCTGTTTTATTATCATTTTTACAAAATCACATGAATGAATAAAAAAAATCAACTCTGTTCCTTCAAAATTGTGCATCTAAAATGTAAAAAAAGTTACGACCATGTAGGGATCAGACTGTCTACTTTGCACCATCCTCCTAACTAACTAACTTTGATGAAGTTAATCAACGAAGTTCAAGTTGCTTGGAATGAGGTGCGGCAAGCAGATATCAACCATCTCATTTTGTCGATGCCTAGACGTATACAGGAGTGTACTCATCTACAGGATCACTAAACACACTATTTTTTTGCATGTGAATAAAATTTCTTGCAAATGTTATCGTTTCATTTCTGATGTATGTAAAGCTATCACACTGCCAAAAATCCAAGTTTAACAAATGATTCCTTCTGGGTGTTAACACTTCTAATATCTAGAGTATATTAATTTCGCTGCGCATGAAGCGGTTCAGTTTCAACCAAGATTTAATCAACCTTCTGTTAAGCCGCCGCTTATCGTTCACTTAGATATTTTAATGAGCAATTATAACATTAAATTTGGACTCTATTTATGAGCATGTCGATGTCGACGACAAAGTTTTGCTCTCGATTGCATCCGTGCACTTAGAGACAACGCAAAGGAACGGTATTTCTGAACTAGACTTCCCTGAGATTTTGACTGCTACAAATTACTATGCAAGTTTACTAATAAATTAATCAACCATGAGAAACAAGCTACCTTCCAATAGCAATTTAAATCCTGTAGCCAAAAAGCCAGGCGGAGAAAATTATATATTAAACAATCAAAGAATGCTAAGCTACCTGAATATTTAAATGATGCCAAGACTCCGCCGCCTGTCACCCAAGATAGTGTTTCAGATGTAACAGACTTCTAGGCAAAATCCAAACTCAATAGCAACATGCCTACTTTTTCACTTGCTTCTACAATACATCTACAGTATATAGCCTTGACCATAAGTATTTGCAACCCTTCGCAGCTCTGATTACAAGAAGTAGTAAGCAATAAAAGATTTTTTTTGTACATATTTTCTGTAATGTCTATACACAACGAATATTAATATTGGGAGGATCGTCCACAGGCTTTTATGAATTCACAAATCTATCAAAGGAAGACAACGCAATTCTTCAAGGTTTTGCTACAATCAATTTGCATTCTACTTGCGTTAATTCACAAGCTTTAAGCATCCTTTGTTACTCACAATCAGTAAAGTTATATTGTACATATATAAAAAATCACAGACACAATATCTTTTTCTTTCGAAACTGCTTGATCTGAACTGGCAGAGTATGAGCAATAGACTTACATCTGCAGGCTGGATTGCTCTATTTTAGTGTCGTTGTATCCAGAGCACCATTATGTTTATACATATAATAAAATTAATTTGCGACGCAAGAATTTTAGTACCAATCATTTTCATAAATATTAATTATTTCAACGGTCTTTCTATTATATTTCAATTTTTTTTAACAATTTAGGCGCGGATGTCAAAGAGTAGTCGGCAAATAAATTTAAGGTATGGATGCGTGCTTCGTTACTCGCCAGTGAACCCTGAATTTCGTCTCTTTTCGCTTTTTTGTCTTGCCGTTATGAACATGCTACTCGGTCCTGTAGGGAATGCAGTATCGTTACTAGTTTTGAAGTGGTTTGACAGAATTTAGGTTTAAGTTAGATACAGGCTTCATTTCATATTAAATATTATTGACGTAGACTGTATGTAAGATGTGTTATGAATACAGCCTTTTGGCTTTTTACTGCAAAGTACTTTCATCACAAATATTGTTTATTGACATTTTTGTTTGTTTTTGTTTTGCTTTTGTAGTGCAAAATAAACATCATTATTATTATTATTAAAGATATAACGAGTTACTGTGTATATTAGTAATACATAATATGAGAATTCTTTCTACTCACCATAAATCTGGCAAATCTTTTCTTCCATGACCGAATACCTGACTGCCAAACCAAGTTCAAAACTTCTCTGTCGAAATTAACATCCCACCCTTCATGGGTAATTTGAAAGGAGAATGCAACAGCTTGATGAGCTTCCGCCATGGTTATCTATAAATATTGCGTATCTGTAATAAATATATAAAAATATTCAATAAATTTGTTTGCAAAATATAATACATTTGCAAGATTCTTATTAAAATCGATATATTTTCATTCAATTCTAAAACAGTGATACCTAAATAACAAATTTGATAAATTCGAAGATAATTTTTTTTTCATAAAAATACTAGTACCTACACTAAGTTTATGCATTAGGCAAACTTTAAAGGTAGATGCCATTCGACAATATTTGTGGAATTTGTAACGTTGTCGTTTTTTAAATAGCTAAAAACTAGAAACATCTAATTTTTTGTTTGTAAATGTCCATTTCCAGTCTGTTATGTGCATTTCTAATAACTAGCGTATCTAAAAAAGGAAGTTCGCTGTTCACTTCTTGCTCTGCCGTGAATTTAATGGAATCGAAGTTTAAATCTAATTTCTAACCTACCTAAACCAAAATTTAGGGAAATATTCGTTTTTGATCTTTAAGTCAGTTTCGAACTTGCTCATGAACAACTTGGCAATGGAAGGGAAAAATTGATCCGTATTCATTTTCAACAGGATAGGGCACCGCCTCATAATTTCGCTAATACTACCAATTTGTCAAACAATACGTTTAATAAAAAATGCATAGGAACCAACGCACCTATTCGTTGGCCTGCATGCTCTCCTGACTTGACACCTCTCGATTTTCATCTTTGGGGTTTTGTGAAGAAAGAGGTTTACAAGCAGCGACGTCAAAATTTGATGGAACTTGAAAATAGTATTAGGCAAACGTTAAATAATATTAGTGGTCGAACTATTAGAAAAGCCACACAAAGCGTTATCGCGAGAGCCGAGAAATACATTGAACACCACAGCTAGATCTTCGAATATTTATTGAGTTAGTGAAAATTTTGTAATACAAAAGGGAAATTATTTGATTATTGTGTTTGTTGTTTTTATTCTAGTGTTAACGTAATATTTTATTATGATATTCCATCACCTACATACAGTGTGTCCGTAAAGTATGGAATAAATTCGATATTTCCTAAAGCATAAGCCGGTTAAAAAAAACCTGTGACACGTCGATTTTTAATTTTAATGTTCAACATTCTACAACAACAATTCATTATACAAGCTGATCCACGTCAATATAATGACGTCATCGGCATATTTTTTAAATACAACACCCTGTATTAGGTGCCACTTTTACATTATTATTAATGAACTGATTCCAAAAAAGGTCGATACTTGGAGTCTAGGGGTCAGAATTTCAAAGATACACGGTAACAACTATTTCTTATCAATTGCAAAAAAGTAGGCGACTAATCTTATTTATCAATTTTATTGATAGCTAATGATAACAGATACATGAGTCTCTGTTAAATGTTCGACCTGTAACCCTTGCTGTAGCTGACAGTAACCTAAACGATTAATAAATTCTTGTTGAACCTTGTTTATGGTTTCCGGAGAAATATTGTTTATTTCTGTTCGAATTTGCTCTTGTAATTCTTCAATATCTGCCGGTTTCGTTTTATAAACAACATTCTTCAGATGGCCCCACATAAAAAAATCCAAAGGTCTGGCGACCTCGCTAGCCATTCAATATGTCCACATCTACCAATCCACCTGTTCAGAAAAATTTCGTCTAAGTACCTTCAAACAACTACAGCATAATGCGGAGGTACACCATCCTCTTGAAGCCATAAGCTTTCATCAAACCTTCCAGGATGAATTCTACTGAGGAATAAATTAACTAAAGTAGGTACAAGGAAGCCTCTTAAAAACTGAAGATATGTTGGCCCATCTAAATTACCTTCGAAAAAGTAAGGTCCGATGATTCTATTTTTTACAATACCAGCCCATACATTTATCTTTTGCGGGTATTGTGTATGATGCTCACGCATCTATTTGGGATTTTCTTTTGCCCAGTACCTACAATTCTGACGATTAAATCACACACTTCCAACTGAGTTCACGATCTGTCTCCATCCCCAATCATCATAAGTACATATTTCAATTTTTTGCTGTACACTTAATTTCATTTTCAGTTTAAATCGTAGCAATTATACAGAATATTCAGGAATTAATACAATTTTTGTACTATTTAATTGCTATTAGACAATCAATCAAAATAGTGACATTTCACAAAAACTAATCGTCTACTTTCTTTTATAAATAAATTCACACAATATTAAACGGTTAAGTGCAAAAGGAATGTCAATAGAACGACATGTATGATACCTTTTTGGATTCAGAATAATCTGTATATTCCAAAACTCGAACAATGTACAGGGCGTTCCATTTAAAAAAGTTGTCGATGACGTCATTTCTCACATATGGTTCACTCTATATACGTAATTATAAAGCTCAATTAAAGCAAATTGAAATCAAAAATCGACCTGTTTCGGGAAATTTCGTTAAAATTGTTTCTCACATATGGTTCACTCTATATACGTAATTATAAAGCTCAATTAAAGCAAATTGAAATCAAAAATCGACCTGTTTTGGGAAATTTCGTTAAAATTGTTTATTTCGCAAATAATAAATTTATTCCATACTTTACGGGCACACTGTTAACAAATTTTTTAAACTTTCAACGCTGTCCATTTGTTCATTTTTACGTTAAGAATAGTTATGTACTGCATGTTTTTTGTTCAAAATATTACGCTCATTGAAAATATGTACAAATATACAGGCGTTCCCATTTTAAAAACTTATAAATTTAGAAATTTCTCGGGAATTCGTTATTCAATTGTTTGTTCATGAACACCATAGTAATCAGCGTTAAAAACACTAATAGTCTACTCATTTAACTCTAATCGTAGCTACAGAAAGAACTA